>SJOL01003466.1:43773-63713 GCA_004794785.1 Opisthorchis felineus | reverse complement strand
GTCGCAGGGCTTCCTTTGGAGATGGACGAAGTCCTCGTGAGTTTTGACGTCGTCTCAATGTACACAAACATACCTAGGGCAGATGCTCTGGAGGTAACCAAGAGGTTGTTACTGGTAGACACGACACTTGGGGAACGGACACAGCTCTCGGTGGATGAAATAGTTGAGGGCATAAGAGGGTGTTTGAATCTCGATCAGTTTGTTTTTGACACAACCGCTTACTCACAAGAACAAAGTATTGCAATGGGGTCTCCAATATCCCCAGTGTTAGCTAATATTTATTTGGAGGACTTCGAACAAATGGCCTTGGCCGGATATCATTGTCCACCGAAAGTCTTTTGGCGTTATGATGACGATACCTTTATTGGAATCAAACGAGATAACGTGAACAGCTTCCACGACTATCTCAATAGTTTAAATCCTCACATCAAGTTTAGCATGTAGATAGAGTCCACCTCGGGCATATTACACTTCTTGGACTGTATAACACATAAGAGTGGTGAAAAAATTAAAAAAATACCATCTGCCAGGAACCAACAGACACAGGAACTGTCTTATACTACTCGTCAGCACACCCGAAGTCCCAAAGTGCACAGAAGAGATCGACCGAACAGCAGCTCAAATCGAGGTTGCCAACAGACTTCAAGAAGTTGGATACCCAGTGAGTTTAATTAGGCGGTCGTTAAGAAGGATATTGACTCCAGTATCAAAACCCAGTAAGGAATGAATTGGCACAGCAATCAGTCCATATAAAGCAAGAACATCGGAGGTTATTCGAAGACTGCTAAACTTAGCCCACAGTAGAGTAGCTTTCCAGAAGGAAAAACGTTACTCTCAGTTTTGGTGTAACTGAAAGATCCCCTCCTGGTTGGAAGTACTAGGAATAGTGTGTATAAAATTAACTGAAACGATTGTACTAAGGTTTACATAGGACAAACTGCCATGGAGTTGCACACCAGAATTGATGAGCATAAAAGGAAGATAAACAGACCACCAAGAAATGCGGAAGAATACCAAACGCTGATCAAAGTCAGCGATAGCGGTACATGCGTTAGACACAGGCCATAGAATAGATCTGGAGAATGTGGAAGTTTTAAGATAGGGACTGCGATTCACGCCACAGCGGCTGATAGCCGAGGTGGTGAAAATTACCAAGCACCACAGAGTGAATAGAATCGAGGGTGTGGAACTGGCGAGCGTATGGAGAGCGGTCTTAGATAAACCGAGTTGACACGTGGTTGTGTGGTTGTCAATGCGCGTAGAATCATTAGCACAAACAGGGGGTGGAAATCCCAAACCGACCAAAAGTCATAGAATCCCTCTTCCTTACACATTTATCGTAGCACCACACAGACGAACGGAAAGTGCAAACGACGTTCAAGAGGGACCATCACGTGAACCGAACCAGAAGAACAAGACCCTAGGCTAGACCCAAATCCATGTAGGTTTCCCCATCTGCCTAACATTTGGTCACCCACCCTAACACACAAAAATCCCTCGGCCGATATCTAACAGAGCTTGACTTGCCGGATTGGTTCTCCTTCCGCCTTAAATCTCGACCAACCTTGTAGCCTAGTCACTTGGCCTGACGAAGTTTTTGTGTCAAAAACGGAACGTTGCCCAGCAATAAATCTACCGATTGTTACCAAACTTTTCCAAAAGCAGTTTTCAGGTAGTTTTTCTCAGAGGAATTCCACCTGTAAGCTCATTTACTCCCTTTACGTAACTGGACCAAAGAATTCTCGATGTCTGGTAGCGATAATCTGGTACTTCTGTTTCAAATTTGACCTAATCATAACAGCTGAGGAGCGCTGCTCTTTGTCGATATTATGGTCCGGTTGTAAGGATGTGTAAGCCGGAGGCCCCAGACGCCTTCCAGAGTACTGAAGAAGCAGCACTATCTTTGAATTTCATGAAACTGGCTGGGGCAGCAGTTAATAACTCTATAATGTTCGTTCCTCGGAACCGAAATTTTTGTAGATTAAGAAACCAGGTTCAAACTTTGAGTGTACTCGCCAGTCAATTGCAAACAGAAAACATGGGATTCATGAAAGATTTCATGATTTTCCATTATTATTTCATCCATAAAACTCACTTGGATGTTGAAACTGTAGCAGGAGTTAACCAGGTATTTTTTATGTTGACTCTGGCTTGACTTTCCTTCCAGTGCATACAACGCCCGATCGAGGCCTAAATACTTTGGTTTTCAACGTCGCCTAGGACACTGTGCTTCAAAATACTACCTAATAATGAGCTAGAACCGATTCCTCTTCCCCCTCCACAAAGCAGGAATTGTCGGATAGTAAACTATCAACTTTAATGAGACTTTATGTAATATTTTATTATTGATATTTTAGGCTGCACCTGTTGACGTTTCAACTTTACGATTCCAAATCCACTAAAATTTTACGATGAGTGATCGCTAACACTGGAGCATCTCTCTAAATCCGATGAGATTTTCTAGCAATAAATTTTACAGAAAATAGGTGCATTACTCTGGCAACCAAGAAACTAGTCACCTGGTGGCCCAATAAGATGAATACTTAGTTATGGGGCACTTTAAATAGGTGCATAATGCAGAGAGCACTTGAAATACTTCCTGGGTAAACTAACTTGTTTCAAACTTCAGAACCACGTGCCTGTACAAAAAATATATGATTTTACAGAAAGGCCAGTGCCTCAAAACTAACAACTTCACTGGGTCAAAAGTGTCCTCCAGAACCAAGCAAGTTTCGCAATTTATTGTGTACTTCACAGTTCCTTTGGTGTGAATCCATGTAGCCCAGTCCAAATGTAACGCGGCAAAGGAGGCTATATTCCTTCATACAACAACCTAAAAAGGCATATTCAAATAAGCACAAAAAGCCTCTTCTGACCGCCACGTTTATTGAGAACAGCTTCAATGTCAAACAACTGATGTGAGAAAAAGTGTGTTTCGTGTCAAAGAGCAAACCGGTTGTTACTTTTAAGAACATGTTCTGCGCTTTTCACTGCGTCTAACGTCTGCAAAGATTTTGCAGAGAATATTCCAATATCCCTCTCAATACAAAACCAATCGTTCCTGTTGGAGCCCATAAAACTCGTCGACATCAGCTTCAAGCTTTGTTTGCTTTATTTCTTGATGAACTACTAAGCCACATGAAATGACAAGCGAGAGTTACTTTTGTCATATCATATGTGACTTGACAACGGAAGATTTTTTGGTAGATCTCATGCGTTAGTTAAAACTGACACTGTAGGGAGAAAAAGCAACATGATTTGCCACTATTATGGCATTACAAAGGGGTTTAGAATGAGATACTAATCTAATGAACCATCGTAGAAAAGTCGCGCTCCTTAACCTCAGGACTGTCGGAACTTCTGATGAAAAACTGCCAGAGATAAGTGTTTTATTTCGCGTAAAAAATAACACATGACTGACAGGGGCAATTTCAAGGTCTTCACAGAAGTCGATTCTCCGCGACTCAAAAAACACTTGTCTTATCGATAGCCAAATACATTCTATCCACTGGACGCAGACCTGAACCCAGTACGGCGCCCAGAATTTTACTATGTAATGCCAAGTCAGAACTTAGTTCTCAGTAAGATTAATCAAACAATACCGACCCAGCTTGTGCGCACAAACGATCCTGGCACAATCTGTCAACTTTCCTAAGACTTAAGAAACGGACTTGGTTGGCTCCGTCCCACTTTTCGTTGATATTCATCCTTAGTCTTGATGTAGAATTGAAGGTATTTAGTATTGCAGTTGAAGAGATAAGAGTAAAATGCCAACATCCCTCAGCCTTTGTCTTCTTGTTGTATCATTCAAAAGTAGTCTTAACTGCTATGTTGATGATTTTATTGCATATGAAGTTGAATATTTTGCAAATCTGGTGACGTAAAACGGACAAAAGATAGAGGGGAAGCCGTCTGTACGTGGATCCGATGTTTGTCAAACAAGGGTTCGCAATGTTGTGCTTGTGTTTTCATCTCGAACTAAAAGAAGCAATCTATGAAGTCTGGAAGCTGCTTCTTGTAGTCAGGACTACTGATCAAATTCTAGAATTTACTAACAGTTTTTGCCAAACGTCAACTCATTAGTTTTTGGTGATGTGAGGAGTCTGGAAGTTCTTCAATAGAGACTTCATCCTGTAAGTAAACATGATCTGCACTGAAAAACTAAGGAGCACTATACTGCAGTTTCATCTTTGTGGGCAATCATCAGCAGTGCGTACCTTACGAAACGCATACAACTTCAAACTCACTACCTCTGAGCTAGTAGCCCCGAGTGGTTGGCCAGCTGTGTGAGCTTAGCCTGCACCTAGACCGGATATAACACTATTCATACTTTGGAGACGGAATTCACGTCATGTAGTCACGTACTGAATGACTCCCCAAGTGACGGTTTCTCAGACGGGATCTCACTCATATTGTGAGGTTATCCTTCCTCTGAGCCATTTACTGATTGATGATGATGAGCGGGGATTTGGTAAGGTTCATTCACTTTGATTTCCCTGGCCCAAACAATTACCCAGCCTTCCGACGGTATACTGAAAACCGTCAACAGAATCCTTCCTGACTCTCATTCACACATCTATCATGGAATTAAAACAGGATAAAGTAGTACACTAATGGTGATGTGAGAGGATTTGGTGAGGTTCAATACTGTGAGTGAAGTCAATCTACGCTGAAAAGCCAAGAAGCACTGTACATCCAGTCAATACTTGACCACGTGATGTGGTTGCTGTGATTGGAGGATGTCTTGTCTAAGTGAGGGCTAATCACATTGCAGATGCCGCTTGTGGCCAAACAGCTAAGCGTTCAACCACCAACCGGAAGGTAGCCGGTTCGAGGGCCTCTGAGTTTCGTGAGATCCGCACTGCTGGTGACTCCCAACAGGGACGAAACAGCTATGCAGTGCCTTTCAGCTTTTCAGCATAGATTGCCTTCACTGACAAGATGGAATCTCAACTGAACCTTACTAAATCTCATAACTCCATGATTACTAGTGTTTGTGTTTGTGTTATTTCTCTTGGCGATGCTCTAGTTTTACTGTGATATTTGGCATATGGGCATTTTAGTCACCCATGTACACGCAAGTTTGTGAGATATAATTGTCATCCTGATAAAAGTGACACTTCGTTTTCTAATATTCTTATTGTGCTTAGCGGAATCACTCATTTTGTTGTTTTTGTTTTGTGCCAATATCTTCTCTTCTTGTTTTTAACTGAAAGTAAACCACAATTTGAACTTGGTATCACGTGCTTCGTCATCTTGTGGCCAGTTTTTCTTGACTCAGTGTGAACTTTGGTTAGCCGTGTTGTTCCACACCAACTTTATTTGTACAGGATCCCTGAGTCAGATCTTGCATGCATTCTTCCCACAGACTGGACATAGCTAGCCTAAAGACTCCGCACTGACACGTGAATACCTACTATCAGCAAAATATTAGTTCCATTTTCTTCAGTCTTGTCCACTAGTGCACTGAGCTTGCGGTACGGCTACTCTGGCAGAAGGATTGAGGCGCATGTCGAATCGAAGCTACCTGCTTCCGTTAAATCAGCCAATCAGCAGTGATCATTTATAAATTTCAAACAAAATTTAGTTCTGGCCAGCCTTTGGTCCAGCCAGAGAGGAATTTCCTTCAAAGTGATCAAAGCGACATATCTGACCTGAATCTCAAAATATTTTTCGTGCGTTTATTGGCATGCAGGAAGTTGAAGCCGCAGCTAAATAGAGACGAGTAACATAGCTATCAGCTCTCTACCTTGCAACAGAGGAATATTGACAGTTTCTTCTATTACCACAAGAACGGTCCGTGAAATACATATTGCTACGTAATGGTCTACGGCACAGCTTTTCACGATCGGTTTCTGGGGCTTTAAGAAAGCGTATGCAAAATACAGAGTACAGAGAGCTTCTTGTGCACATTACTGGAACCGTGATACAAACAGGCACCGATGAAACATCTGGGAAATATTGTCGGTGTAAAAAAGCGCGTTTGCCTTGAAAGTGTCGCTCCAATTTGAGCGACACTTGTTCTAGTCCTGTGAAGTACTACATACATATTCCATTTTGGTGTAAACAGTCATTTGAAAATTAACCGAACATTATGCTCTCAACAACATTATGGTTCAGCACACTTTTGCAGAGAAACACAATTGCAACATTTCAAAGGCAGTCTCAGCATAAGCCAACTTCTCTGATCAGAAGAGATGTGATTTTTTAAGTCATAGCAACACTCAAAACACTGTTTCACCGACGACTTCATTACAAAATAACACAGCCCGTAAAAATCATATAAGTGCTTTGTCCGGAATTGTTCAGGCACAATACGGGCTCAACTCGTACAACATCCCATCAAACAGGGACAGATGAACTACTTTCGTGCGCCAATCACGGGTACACTGCACTAGTTGTACAAGATACTCGTTCAAGAGAAAACTGTAAATTCCTTAACTGGTGATGTTCTGTCGCGTACTCCTATTTGCCACACAGAAACAGCTGGTTTGAAATGGAAGTGCGCATCGCTGTCACATTTTCGACGATTCAACTGCGTACTTCGCTCGTCTTATAGTTGCCTTGGTTCGAACGGTTGTTGAAACACCCACATTATGAAATGGACAGAGTGAGCAGACGCGAAGTTTTAGCGTGTCCCTGATCATTTTATTGCAGCTAGGGCTGGTGACAATGTCGAGTACTATGACAACCGGCTAATGTCTTTGTAGTCAACTCACGTGGTGTGGTGTCACTGTTTACCTACTGTCCTCTGGGGATGCACACAACGATCTAGTTTGCAATTCCTTGAAGTTTGACGCATGGGTAACTAGCGCAAGCGTCGTGACCGAATCATGGGGCTGATATAGATGAAAGTTTAGGATGTGAGACCGAACATTGTGGGACGAACGCCGTGATCGAACCATAAGATGTCTTCCCTCCGAGAGAAATTATTAGCGTCGGAAGTTAAAGTGAGTAAAATAGATACACGGACCACTTGAGGTTAACGAAGCACGGAGTGATTTCATCTTCTGCCTTCTGTGATATGACCATTCGAAGGAGCGGTTAGCTGTCAAGAAACCCGCAGACTGGGTGTATGGACTAACACCCTACACCTGCCTAATTCCGGGTGACTGAATTCCTCGACAGTGTTTGTCATACCTGTGTTCACAACAGAAGTTTCCGGATCGGTCTGAACCCAGCCTGTTGTTGTACCTCTGGTTCAGTCGGGAAAGGTGCAATGCTCAACCGGCTGCACTGCATACGTTCAAAAGAGGTTTTTCCCTCTCGAAACACCGGTTTTCGGGATGTGTGTGCTTACCACGCCGCCACCTTTGTCACTATCTGGTACTTGTGTTATCCCCGGCTTTTTATAATACGCGGCCGTCAGATGCTAGAAAAGTGTTTAGATTTAGTGAAACGTCACCCTTACATGTGATACCAGTCATTCCTGGTCCATACAAATGTTAATAGTCACACAATAGTCAGCAAAACATACAGATCAACTATTCAGTAACTGACCTTCAAATAAAGAGGTGTCGCACGCTCAAACAGGATTTGATGTCGTGCATATTGCTTGACTTCGGCCAGATGATGTGTACTTTAAAACAGAGTTCGTGGGTAATAGCCGAGCAGATCCACTCAGTGCACCGTTCGATCGCCGTGACAAGATAACTGCTGCTTACTCAGTCTGCAAATGCTCTTGCATTTGATAGCACTTCACCCTAGAAATGACAGTTAAATATTTGCTTCGGAACCTTGCTCAAGTTGGGAGAACTTACATTTAAAGAGCTCACTGAGAACTTACTGACCGGAAGCTTTGTGGTTCGAACCCAACCCCAGCTTCCCGACTGTTCCTGTCTAGGCAGCAACTCACCTCCGTGCGTTCTTCTAGCGGTATGCCAGTTAGGCACTGAAAGGGTGTTACAGCTCAAAGATTAACCAAAAAAAACGTAAAACGCGGCGACATGCAGTCCCTACGTCTATCGCTCCGGTTCGATTACATCACTGAATTTGTCTCACTGTCAACTGCACTTATGAGCGACGTAATAAAAAAGCCACAATAATCTAATCTGCTTTAAGTGACTGATGAAGCACCTATTTGGTTGCCACGTAAAAGGCGATTTGATGATACACACCGTGCCAGACTAGATTCCAACAGCGGTTCAGTGCATATTTTTTACAAAGCATATGGGGACATTTAATTCCGAGTGGTCGTGGTAACAGGCTATCAACCGACGTGGGCATACCAGTGTCACGTGGTCTGTATGAAAGCAGCGGAAAGAACATTGTTCACTGATCTTCTGTGACACTGGCTTCATTCAATATTCCGTCATATCCCTTGAGACAAACACGCTGACAAGGCATGTTAACCATGTGTAACCACTAATAACCTGGAAATTTTTAGTTATACTTCCCAGATCAGTCCTCCTATCAAGTGAATACAAATGGAGGCAGGTGTTGTTACCTATCTTGACACTACACATCGCGACTTTATTGTGCCCAGTGTGCCCGATGTTAACCAGCAATGGGACTTCTGTGACAGCAACAAAGAAAATTACTGACAAAAAAAGCAAGTCGTTTCTGTAGGACTGAACAAGAGTAGCTGAAGTCTGTCGGCATTTTGGCCATGTTCTGGGTCTGTGGCGCTACAAAAGCCTGCAAAGGTGCTTAAGTGAGAATATTCACATTCTTCTTTATTTAAAAAAACTACAGTATAGTCTAAAAAAATTAAACCAGCAATTGATCGAATTTTGTTCGCCATTTGGTTGGCGAATTCCACAAACGACTGTTCGGTTAGCAAGATTAATTCGAGGTTTTCCGGGGAGAAGGAGAATAAAACGATAATTTCAAGTTTACAACATAACTAAGCCGCAATCGACGAGATTGTTTGACTCATGCAGCTTGCAATTCCCTGCAGTTTCGATGGCGAGCTTCGTTTCTGTTGGTGTCAAAGGGCAAGCTGTTAATTCACTATCGCGTCCTTGAAGGCCACCGCGGCTATCGATCGTTCGTTTGGCGAGCTCGGCTAGGTTTCACCATTCACGGTCGTTCGCGCGCGCTCACCGACTAATCAGCGTTTTCCCTGCTGAAGTTCAACCGGTATATCTATCGCCCACTCCCAGGAGGAGTGGATGCACCATGCACCCCTGATCGCCCGGTTCATGATCCGCACTTGACTTCCACGCGCCCACGTACCCAATGAAAGAGCGAGATCTTTCGTCTCCGATGCAGTGATGCGTGAGCTAGACGCAGGAGCGTATGTGGGGACATTCGTGCGAATTGGGTGATCGGAAACCTGGACAAAATGCTGGGGTTTTGAGGGCGTGGTGACGTCATCGCGGGCAAAGCATGAACAAGTGACAAAGCGGTATTAGCGGATTACGTCACAGTGCATTACGTATAAGAAATCAAGTGCAACCCGCATGTTTCCATTTGGCTGGGAGTACAAAACTGAATGTCAATTCAGACGGACGGTACGACGATCAACAACTTGAGAAATTAGGATATGCATGCTTTCTGATAGAGGTAAACGGAGTTCATGGATTTAACTTCAACTGTTACTCGGTGTCCTGATAAGCCCCTATGTGACTGTCCGACAAAAATAGACTAAAAAATGTGGATAGACTAAAACGTGTGCATTGTTCACCCCATGTTCTCTGTTACGTTTTTCTACAGTGTGCCATTTCATCTGTCTACAACTTCATTAGGTTAAGCAAGTAATGAACTACAGTACCTTATTACTCGTCACTTGGGAATGTAACATTTTTCCTATGAGGATTGTTTGATCTCGCGAGACGTACATTTTTTAAGTCAATATATGTTCAAACATCGAAGGGTTTTTCATTATAAACTTGCGAGATTACGGAATATCCTATAGACCAAAATCTCCCTTATTCAAGGTTCATCGGTAGCTGTTGAACTTCATCGAGCGAGTGCCCGATCTCAGGTGTTCCAAATCGTAACAAGAATAATATGGGTTCTGACACCTGAACATGTGAGATAAGAAAGACGAGGTATAAATCATGGTCATTTATCTTAAGATTGTAAAAATCCTATTCACGGAAATCACCGTAACAATTCGTATTCTGGTTAAAGACGTGTGTCTTCATGCATGCAGTTAGCTTTACATTAGTAACGTTGCTGTGTTCCATAGAGGGTACGCTTTGGTACGCTTTCACTAGGTAGCATTGGCTGGAGTGCAAACTGACCTAGAGAGAAAATGGTAACGCCAGACAGTGTTCCAATGAGCATACTTTGATTGGACAGTTTACAACTGTAACCACCTACGTAGAGCTTCCCAAAATTTGGAGTTGTTAACCATCAACAGTTGTCAGTCCCAAGTATTTTGGACGTCCGTAACTCAGCTAAAACCAGTTTGTTTGAAAGAAATCAACTAAGTGTTCAAGGACAGCACTTACCAATGGTGTAAAGTAGTGGATTGGAGTGTAGCATCTGGACAACTAAATCCTGTATATGCGTCAAGAGTAATCTTCACTGATGCAGTAGTGAACAATATTGAGCAAATCTCCAGGACTTCTTGTGGCATTTTAGAGGTAAAAGGCCACAAGGATGAAAATCCACATCAAGAATGTACTTTTCGCATTGGTCATTGGATGATTTCTACCTCATCCTCCAAAGTGTCGACAGTATTAATTCCATGACCACGCTGCCAGTCCTCGTCCTTGCATTTTCCATTTCATAGCCAGAGTAACAAAACCGGTAAACATTTAGAAATGGGAAGAGGGGATGCAAAATAATAGAAGGGTTATTGAATCCACTAATGGCGCGGTCATTATTTTAACGAACATCCCACAAAACAAGCGATAATGGATCACATCAAATAGTATTCAGGAATTACAGTGGATTTCGAGGTTTTACTGTGACGCGAAAACCAAGCAAGTTCCATACGAGTGTTTTGTTCTTGTTGAGAGTACTTAATGTGCGTACATATTCTGATGAAATTCAGTCGTGATACTGTCGATTGAATATTTAGTATTGCTCTCAATTTGCACATTATCACTTCTCGTACAAGGTTGCAATTGACTCGGTCGTCGAGCTCAAGACAGTTCAGCGACTAAGGCGGATAACTAATGACCGAAAGGTTTGTCGTTCGAATCCTACTCTGACTTTTCGATTGTTCCTGTCTAGGCTTGAGAAGCTAGGTTGTGTCTCAGCCCTCGTGCTCCCTTCAACTTGTACGCCAGCCATGCACCCAAAGGGTACAGCAGCTGAATGGCTGATTGATCGGCTGGTAGTTGGGCCGTGTGAATTTCCATGTGTGCAACTGGCTACTAGAAGATATGCTATGAACAATTTTAGATAGACTATATAGTTCATGAGTAGCGTAGCGAAAACCCTGGGTCTTCAACTGCTCTTGAAAGGCCTAAAGTCAAATTGGGCCTGACGAAGTTTTCAGCAAGACAACATATGTGGGTGTGCCTCATTACATCATGCCAGATATTTCTGAAACTGACTGAATATCCTATATCAAGGGAGTCGCACAAAATTTCGTATTGTGCGCTCAAATTAGGGCTATGGAACTCGGTTTCCAGAGTACGTTTATTGCTGAACCTGCACTAAATTTCACATACCTTCTAAATAGATTACTATTTCTGCAAATGCCTCGTGTAAATCAAAGTGGAAAAATTGGCGACCATTTACACCAGTTATTCAGCTGATTGAATTTTTGTCTGCGAGATAGCAGGTGTCTGGCAAACTCTTTTTTTCCAGTTGGCTTTGCAGCTTCCTCTTCTAACGGTTCAATGCACGGGCATTTTTCTCAAGTAACACAAGTTGCACAGGTGATACAGATATGAGAGGATTGTAGATATCATCACATTTGTGCAACAGCAGAGACAATAAGGCACCCGGAAAGAAGCTGCGGTAGCTCATATGTTATTAGTGATTTCGAGAACTCTTAGGAAGAATGGTGGGATCAAAACGTATCTAGATACCAGACTTGGTCGTGTAGGTATATGCTGACCATGCATGAAGGGAACATCTACTTTTGATCCAGCTCTGATCAGTCCTGTTTGACTGAAGATTCACTGCGAACGCAAGCACATAACGGCTGCCATTTGGAAAGCGGGAGAGATGGCAAAGTTTTATGGGATAAACAAGTTTCAATCCAGATGTAATTCACATACTAATATTTAGGTTAAAATATTTGACGGTAACGTGATTGTTGAGGCTCCCGATATGGAACTTTGACTCACGGGTATGTTTGACGATCCCGAATATCGAAAGGAAAACTTGGGTTCGAAACTCTACGGTACTATTTACACAAAAGTGAGCAAAGTTAAGTAGGAAACTTCAGTTGTCTGCGCTCGTGACGTTAACAGCTGCGGAAGCCTATCGCTGACCAGCATAGTGCATTGTCAAGGTTCGCACACCGACAACGTCCAGCAGAACATGAGAGTCAAGCGATCGATGCAATACATATCGATCACATCTGACTTAAGGACACCGAAAAATTGAATTCTGGCGTAAAGGACAAACGTACGTCCGATGTGCTTAACTGTGGTTTAACCCAGAAGCATAGAAACCAAAAATCAATCACTTCACTTTTAGCCATCTACCAATTGCGTCAAGCAGCCGTGACCCACGACTGAGTAGTTCACTCATCTCCGCTACACCTCTAATTGCTTTCTGATAGTCCAATGAAGTTGTGCTTAGTAATTAAAAAGAACTGGTGAATATACTCGTACTCGGAATTGCCGTAGGTCAGCAAAATCGAAACGGAACCGGAAACTTTGATGATGAACGGACACGAGCGATCAACACAAGATTCACCTGAGAAGAGTTTATCGGTCCATTCAAGGCATCCAAATCAATCCAAATCAATGTGAATGTAATTGTAAATAAGCGTTGATCCTACGCTAAATTCACTCCATAGCAGTCGTTCTTGGTCTGTTAACCTAGTGTGGATCTGATTGTCTGGGCTAACATGCAGAAACTTATCAGGATATGGAGCATTTCAGATCAGATTCAGCCGATATGATCGCATTACGTTTACTGCATAAGGTCTCATCGGGATTTTGTATCCAAGGTGATCACAAGTTGCTCAATCTCCCAACTAGTTTTGGGCACCATTCCAAATTTCATCCGCTCTCGACTAGGCATTTTGTGTAGTGTGAGACGATTTGGAAATTTTTAAGAGACTTGGCCCTGAAAGTGAAGCCAATCTGTGTCGGAAAGCCGAGAAGCACTGTGCGGTTGTATGTTCCTTATTGGGCATCATCACCTCTCAGCTAGTGGCTTGAACACTTAATCGCTCGGTCCCGAGCGGTTAACCACAGGTGTGATTAACACACACCTAGACAGGATATAGCGCTACTAATCTTTTAGACGCATAATTCAAGCCACGAGGTCACGTCTTGTCTGACTCCTCGAATGATGGGTCCTCAGACAGAAGGCCAACTCATTGTGTGAATTATTCTCCTTCTGTGCTACTTACAAATTGTTGGTAGTGTAAGGAAATGACGATTTCCAGTATAGGTTGGCTCCACCTACAGGATGATGAGTCAACTGAAGGTCTTCAGGATCTACAGAAAAATATGAGAGCCTTGAGTGTTGTTTCAGTTGAAGGTGACTAATAGCGTCCATCTTAGAACAAGGGATGAAAGAGCCAAGCATGTTTTGAGTATGTTTTCCCGTCTTTCCTGTTACAATAACTTTTGGTGGGTGTTGGCCAAACTAAAGAAACTGCACTGGAAAAAGTGGTTTGAAAACAAGCAAACCATGTGAAAAAGGACTGTGTAATCCCATGAAAACGATCGTATGGTCGCCTCAGAAATAACCGGTCGGGTCTAAATTTAGTCCGAAATGGTCGTGTGCAATATGCGGCTTATTTCAATGTGGACGTAGGTAAAAAGTGCAGACTATTTCTCAAAAACTGTGAATTTACTACGAAGATACATATAAGCGTGATTTAACCCTCAGACGGTGTTTACGTCATAAATGTCTTTGGTGGTCCTCCCGTTCAGATCGATCAAGGGAGAAAGATACCAACACTCCACTGTCTTTTGTCAAGTTATCCCAAAAAACATGTAGGTTCAGTATAATTTTTTGAGAATTCAGCTCAGTTGTTTTACTTAACGGTTTACGCTCCTGAGTAGGTCTTCCCAAATACTCCCAGCTTATTTCGAAACAAGTCTAAAGTGAGACATTTACCCTTTCAGTTTCAGTAACGAATAACTCCAAATCTGATGGACAACAGGCTGGATTTTTCCATATGTAGGAGAAACCGGCGTTGAATCAGTGTTTAAAGAAGTTCCTTCACTGGAAGGTCAAGAACTACAAACACAACTAGCTAAGACTGAAAGCCAGGTGTATTGAACCATTAGCATTTATAAACTGCTATTTTGCTTGCTCAGTATTATCTTTTTTCGGGCAATATCGGTCACGTTACTGTGCAAAAGTCTGTTTTAATAAAATGCACAAAAAACCCCGCTTCTCAGGCTCAACGGGACTTTGTGACTTTTGCTGAGTGACTGTTGTTGTGACTGTCGATTGAAGAACATTGGCTGGCACTAATTCTCAGCGTGAACAAAACTTTTTTAGTTGCAAACACTGGACTTATTCATTCACATCATTGGATTAAAATTGTGAACAAGAGAGGTTTGGAATACCAGGAAAGTAGAACCTTCTCTTTTTGGTGTGGTGGTGCAACGGAATACGGATCGACGGAATTTCCTCTAGTGAAGTGTGAATCAATATTTCTTTGGATTGTTCACCTTGTGACATTATATCTGACTTACATTGATTGTTTGTTCTGTTCATCAGAGACTCCTTAGGGCCGTTAACCACTACAAACCAACAGACGGAAGACCTCTAAATACCTCAGAACAGGTGGTTGACATGGTGATTGCAAAAGTGGATAACGGTAGGGCCACCGTCGACATGATACATAAGACTGGTGAAGAACCGAAATATACTGTGCATTAAAAGACATTGGACACTGGTGCAATTTGGAATCATTTGGCCTAGTAATGGACTCGGTTGCTCAAACTAAGATAAAAGGCAAACGTCGAGATAATGGGTATCCAATTATCTAGAGGTGACACACTGCTCACATGGTTGCTGAAAACTCTTCGACAGTCCACGACCGGTTTCGCCCTTTTCGGGGCTCATCAAGTAGAACACAAGCTTGACGGAAAATTGATGAGTGCGCCCACCTAACTTAGCACTGTGGGATTATCAGTGATGAGTCATCCACAGATTTGTCATTAGATCTGATGTTCACAGCTCAAGCCAGTGAAAGAAAGTACAATCTTGACCGTGGCTCATCATATTGTTTCACACTTAACCAATCCACTAACACGGTATGAAGTGCTCTGAACCTGAATAACAAGGCGGAGGAACCGATCAGATTGATATTAAAATCCTTCACATCCGCTCTCTTGGTCGTGAGACTTAGACAGCCTTAGTAACCGAAAATAAATTTTAACCACATTCAACACCAATTTAACCTCCGAAAAAGGGGGTCCCACCGAGTGGTTCACCGTGTGCTTCAAGACATTATCAACCTACTCACCCACTCAAATGGCCAGATGAAGCTTTTGTGGTAAAGGTGAACACCAGCAAGCACTCCTTCACCTACATCGTATTGTAACAGCTCTTCGACTACGTCAAATATCCTAAAATTTCCTGCTCGAGACAAATAGCACAGGAGTTGTCGTCGGTGGAATCACCAAACCCCAGCTGATATGAGGAGAGACCCACGCTGCTCCATATCCTTGGTTCGTTCCACTCGACTGTCTCTGATTCTTCTTCCCTTGTCTGGAGTTCTCCAGCCGGAAAGATGTGCTGTCGTGTCAGAGTCTGCAATGCAGTGCAATGCAATGCAGATATGTGACGGCCTATGTGTTGTAAAAGGTGCGGCCAATTCTATTTACTGTTAAGAAGAAGGGTCAATGCCAGACGATCGGTGAACTTGCCTTAATTATTTGGCTAAACCTGTTAGTCCACTGAGGTCACAGTTCATACGTGCGTTGGTAGCTGGGTCAATCTAGTGTGGTATTAGGCTAGTATTGGCTGCTTCCATTACCGAAATTGCACTGGAGGATACCTAAACCTATTTAAATGTATGATCTCTCAAATCACATAAAGCCAACCCAGGATTATTAAAATGTGCCAGAAAAAGATTCAACGGAAACTGAAACCATTTTAAGGTAGCTCTATAGAAGTTTAATTGATCTGAAATCAAGATTTTCAAAGAGATAAAAGCTCACCTGCACGCAACATTTTGCATCCAGTTTCGGTACCCAGACAGCTCGTTGGGTTATCGGGACAGCCAGTGGATGCTTCGCATAGACATACACAGACACACGCGCACATTTCCTGTTTAAACTCCATTGTGTGAGTGATCCACATGTGACTTTCAAGTTAGCTGGTTTGTGTCTGGTAGTTTGGCAGAAAGCAAAAGCTAGTTACACTTGTCAACGGAGTGTTTAATGTAGCCATTGGTCGACAGTCTTCTTCATGGAGTTAATGTATACTTCATTTAACTTATTCTCTGGTGAACACCATTCTGAGCTCTGCATTGGCTGATCGAATTTGCTTGAGTGTACTTGGTTCCGCTCCTAATCGGTTCGTTAGTAGCTTACAAGTGGTCGTTGTTTGTCTGTAATACTCCGATCTTTAGTGGCTTTGCTGGCTAAGACAAACAAACCTTGCTAACTGGATTACCAGGACTTGGGTTAATCTTCAATTGTACACTGTGAAACACTGAAATGGTGGCTCGTTTTCGTTAAAAAGGCTGTGTAAAGACCATCAAAACTGTTTAGTTTTAGCACACAACCGTAGAACCTGTAGCTAGTAGCTTGCCTCTCTTGCCTCCACTTGCTTTCAGATCACACACAAGCGTTTGAAACACACGATCAGCAGAGTACACCGTTTCAGCTCCGGCTTTGTTACTCCTACTCCTTAGTGGGCCAAAGTGGCAGTCAGGTTTTTTGCGTTTTGCCTGACGATAGCTTCTTTATCGGCCCAATCAACCCATATGGACTTCAGGTCACTTTCTTGGCCATGGTATTGGAAGGCAACATGGTTCTCAGTTGTTTACCATGTTCTTATCAGTTAATCACTTATAGTAAGTTGACGGATGCGATAAACCTTTGGATGAAACTGGAGAAATGACTACCAGTAATCAGAATAAAAGGAGCCAGATTCACAGTTTAAGATATGCGCAGAGACATTCCGATTATGCAATGTTGCATAATTTTTCATTTAAAGTGACATATTTGCACCGTAAATCAGAGAGTCACTAAATAAAATTATGAAAGAAGTCCAAGGTACTTAGCTTGGCCCAAAAGAACAGAAATGTAACATTTAAGTAGATACGACAGTGCCGGTGAAATGAGCTGGCTGCCCTGTTTCTCTGGGAAGGTGAAAGAAACTTAAGCCCACGAAAGGCGTGAAAATGGTAACACAATATAAGGGAGAATATTGGCTAGTGTGTCTAACCCACTGGTGGTAAGCGGACCCAGTGCCAGCTGGTCGAAATAAATCTACTGTGAGACTGTCCAGCCGAAGTACACTTTCTGTTGATTCACCCTATGAACCAATTACAACCAGTGATTATCCATCATATTTGTTTTAATTATTCATAAGAAGCATAGGTGATGCACCTTCCCTATGGTGCTTCTTTGTTTCTCTGTGGGCTGTCCTGTTATCCGCTTCGGTTTAGTCGCTACTTGTTAGTACCAATGTTTTAGTCGCTCGTTCGTTTTTGCATGCAGGTTGCGAGATTCGATTCATGCACAGGCCAAACCTAAAAATACAATTGGTTCAAATAGGCTTGGCCGCTCAACAAAGGTTTCCAGCAGCGAAATTCCATGGCTAAATGGTTTATTGGATAAGCTTGTGCGCTGCGAGCGGCGAGTCCGAGATTCTAATCCGAGGTCCGTTTCATGATTCCTTCTCCACTTTCAACGGCTTATGCCTAAATGACCAGGTTTAGGCCAGTTATTTTATTTTTCTAGAGTTGACGCACTCTGCGTTCTTGCGTGCATTATCGTAAAACAACCTCAAGCTGTACAGCGCAAGAAATAACATCGGTGTTATTTATTAGAAGTCATATCACTTCTAGAGCACGTTTTTTTAAAGAACACAGTTAGTTTTGCTGACAGTCGTCCACGGCATAAAAATGTGATTGACCAAGATGGAAGTAATTGAAAGGTCTCAGTGTGGGAAGTCTTGGATGTGGTCAGGTTTACTTATAGACATCTGAAAACACAAATGACCATTTCCCGCCAACCTTCTATTCAAGGATGTTGTATGAATAGTCATAAAAGGTTATGTGAAGAAAGTGAGATCAATGAAGAAAATTTTAAGGCATGTGGACACTTTTTGCAATCTTAACTCATTCACTTGATAAACCCCAAATTGTAGATATCCCACATGGAGTAAGGGAGATTTCCTGGAATAAACTCTCCAAATTGTTTTGGACTATTTTCTTGTTTGCTTTAATAATCCAACTTTTCTTAATTTATGCGCCTTCAGTCTTTAATTCGTTCCTCACTTTGCATGTGTGCAAATGCTTGAGCACAACTCACCAATCAGAATGCCGACTTGTGCATTATTCGCACATAAGGTGTAAGCATTTGATGGTATTTATTCGAAACCTTAGAATCTCTCCAGAGAGTCGCAGCTTTTCTGAAATTTGTTTAAGTGTATTCAAGGGTAACTTTGGCCGCATAATTTGCATTTATAATGACTCAACATCCTGTCTTCTCGAAGGCGTCGGGAGATTCTGCGAAAAAGTTGGTTTATTCACGTGTCTTCTTCTGTATCGGATTTGAAAATATTTTGAAAGAGTATATGAACAACATTCACGTCTCCGTCCGCAGATATGGGCCCAGCAGTAATGATGAGCAGCCAAGGTAAAGGACAATGCGTACGGCTATCATGATGAAGAGTGATAGCTGGTCTTAATTTCTGACAGTGTTTTTGCGCTTTCTGGCACATTCCAGTTAAGGGGCGTCATTGTTTTCAATAGGAATGGTAGCGTGTTGATAATTCACATGCAGCTATCTGGAAATGCATTGTCTGTAGATAAAAGTAGTGGTCTATATCCGCGAATGTGGATCATTCACAGTGATACACACTCGCATCACCATTGCTTAATGCATCAAGGTGTATTCAGTTAATATAATGAATGCAAGGCGAGCTTTCCAAGTTCGCTGAACTAACTCATCTATAGATGAGGTTGACACCATTATTCGTGGTTTCTTCAGAGATAGGGTGACAGACAGAGAGGACTGCGCTCTCTGATGTTCCCAAAAAAGTCTTCACAAACTGCATGGTGGTCTTACTTTCGACGAGGACAGTTCCGACCTATCTGTACGGTCACATTAGAAAAGTTCATGTCAGATGTATACTGGAATTTTTTCTCGTGGGCGCGTGCATTTTTAAGATTGTCTGAAAAGTTAACGCAGTCAACGTGACGCCCACCGTAAGGTTAAACCACTTCCAAAGTGTGCTAGCCTTTGAGTTCATCTGCTACTGGGCCAGGAATCCCGAACCTCAAACGTGGATTCGGAACTTCTGCCGTGCAGAATTTTCAAGAATGCGCATCTTTCTCGAACACGTTAAAATGGGACCAGCCTCAGTAGAAGACTTATACAGGACCATTGTCCAGAACGTTCTCCAGGCTGACGCGATGTTCGTCCCAAGAAAACCAGCACGCAGCCGGATGAGCCGCAAGCTACCGAAAAGAATTCGGCGTCTTCTGGAAATTAGATCTCAACTGTTTTCCAAAAAGTTGACTACAGGAGACACAGAAGACGAACTGGCATTTCGTGAAATGCGGAACCACTGTAAATCAGAAATCCGCCAATGGGACATACGAAAACAAGTCATCATTCTGGACTTCGCCCGGAAAAACAGAAAAGTGCTGCTTAAATACATGAGACATCGCCGCAGAAACAAGCCATCTGCGTTCTCCCTGAGGGACA
>SJOL01003466.1:30240-42344 GCA_004794785.1 Opisthorchis felineus | reverse complement strand
TCTCACGGCGCTCGACCTCTTTCCCCTTAAGTATCGCCGCCTCCGAGGGTACCTAATTCTTACTTATGCCCTGTTTGAACAAGGTTTGGCCAACAGGTTTTTCACCGTTGAGCCAGCAAGCACACGGCGGGGGCATGGTAAGAGGATTTTCAAGCTCAGAGCGAACACTTTTATTAGGCAAAATATTTTCTCATTTCGTGCAGTAGCTGCGTGGAATAACCTTCCTCCGACAGTTGCCCACGATCCTTCTAGAACCCAGTTCAAAGCTCTATTAGACACTTTCCTATGCGCGTCCTCGTGCTGGCAAACATACTGCCCCGCGCTGAGTACTTAAAGAGCAGTGTTACACCATTTTTTCGCTTGTGCCTTTCAGGTGAACGACAATCGCTGAACGACAAGAACAAAACCAACCAGGGAACCTTGGGCAAAAGCCTCGATCCTGTGTATCAATCCGTGAATCCGTGAATCCGTGGATCCTGCTTGTGGGCCCAAGTGAAGGTTCACAATCTTATAGATGTCCTTGGAGAAGAGCTTTGGCCATGTAGCATAGTTTCCATCAATGTATGAGGAACTGAGAACTGCACACTGCCATAGCTCTTGGTTAAAGAGCTTCACTAGACTAGAGGCCTCAAAAGTACGACAGCTAATGGTTGGCTATATGTTGTAGAATGGTTAGTCGAGTGCAACAGGTAGAATTACAAGGAGGACGTTACCATATAGAATGTAATAATGGAAAAACTACAAACAGTTCATTATGAAGCGGCATTGCGCACTTGCATTACACAAATGAGAGGGGACAGCTGCTTGCAACTGTTGACAATTTGTTAGTCATGAAAATATTCAGCAAAGAGAATTAACGGGATGGGTGAACAATTGTAAAACAGGAGAGGAAGAGAAATGTGTCATACGTTGCTGTGCAGCCAACCATGTGCAGACATTCCAACCCTGTTACAATGCACAGGAAGTCATCAACCGATACAACGTTATCCGATGGATTTGTAGAAATGACAACTTTACCAAAGTAGAAGAAACGCTTTTTATTTCGTGACACACGTTTCAAGGGAAATTTCTGACGTCGCAATCGGCGTGGTTACCCGATGCGTCTGTGGAGTACGGTATTGAATCCTGCAGACGTTTAAAAATCTGCTTAACAGGACAGGTGGGACTTTGTACCATGCGCCTAAGAGTGAAAATGTACGACTCACAAGTGGAAGCTGCAAACTTATCCAGAAAGCCGTGAGACGAGACGTCGTCCGGCAAGTGCTGCAGACGATGGACATTGTATACAACCTCCTGCAACCCACACAGTTTTTGGAACTTGTTAGCAAATACCAACGATAATGGTCGTAAAAAATCAAGGTGAGAAACATGAAAGCGATGGAAAATCAAACACATGGATATAAATAAATGCATAAAGTTTTGACAACGTTCATGAGGAAGAATGCCCTTAAAAATAATCGGGCCAATGTAAAACAACAGTTGACGAAACTCTGTCGCTTCCCAATGTTTGTACAGTGTCACTTCCCGGCACTTACGCGGAAAATCCAAGGGCAAATGAACACGTGTAATTCGAATCATGTAATCTACCCTGTTCAATCCATCAGGCCCAATGCTCACTGTTCGATCACCGTTTGCGAAAATGGAAACTAATCTACGCACAGCATTAAGCTATAAGGGGTGCGTATAAGCTATAGGGAAGCAGCCAACGAGGTCTCTATGTAACGTAAAGAAGGGAGACGGCTGGTTACAAGTTTCGCGACGGATGCTGTTGTCAGTTTGCAAAAAACGCCGTGCACATGGAAACGTTATTCTTGTTTGGAAGTAATGCCCCTTATTTACCACTTACCACATCCGTAGTAGGAAGTGTGACCTTTCATTCGCATAACAAAGGAGCGTGCCGGTTTGACACGAATAATTGCATCCAAGACGGCACGATGATGCGGGTCGTCCTGTCCCCAGGCGCAGGAGCCCTTCAAGATCCTGCACTACGTCATGTGGGTATGTACAAACGTTTTTGGGTTTACGAACATCTCCATAAAGACCGACAAGGAACAAAGGGTTTGTCAAAGACCGCACGACACCTGCCAATATCGGCCAGATTATGGCGGTATCATTATTGTGATGCTTTATTCCATCTACATTCATACGTAAATGGACAGTATCAGGTTGCGATGGCAAGAAAGTCGGCAAAACCCGGCAAAGCTCGTTATCTATATCAAAGTGGATGTATCCCCCTGGGGAGACTTGTCCAATTGGACATGACCGGGTGTTTTCATCGGTGCTTGTGCGTATCGGGGCAGCTCTGGAAGCTTATGCTGCGGTGATGCAAGCAGGCGATTTACGGTACTGAAAGCGCCATTGGTCATACTCATCCACGCTTGGCAAATGTCCACCAAACTAGGCTAAAAAGCATTCTCCCCTTCACTTTTCACCTCACCTTGTTGTTTATCTACTTCGAGCACAAGTCATCTGAAAGCATCTTCATACTGTGTGCCGGTGAATCAACCACGTTTGTTGCACGATCAAAGACGCGTGCGTTCATCAAATTGGGTAGTTGTTCCAAGGCTGACTCTCTAGCACGCTTCAGTTTGCGGTTAGATGACCACCTAGAAGTAAGAAAACCAAGTTTAGAAGGCTACAGTTGTCAAATGTACATCAGCAGTCATAACTTACGATCCTTCCTGATGGAAATTCGCAAATGCGCGGAGATAGCAGCAACGTGGGTCTACGGCAATCCAGGAAATGGGCTTGGCGGTGACAGCCATTACTGAAACACTGGTGCAGATAAACGAAAAGTGTCAGAACGGGTTGCTGAAAATCAGTTGGAATAATGCATTTTTGTTTTATGCCAACACTTTATATGATAAGAAATAGTAATGCGTGGCAACAGTACTTCATGATGGTTGGGTAAGAGCTACACTGTTAAATATCTATTAGATAACCGACTTTAACCGGCGTATAACCGCTCATAACCGAGTGGTGCTGCTAGGGATGTTGCAGGATCAAAGACGCGTGCGCTCATCGATTTGGGTAGTTGTTCCGAGGCTGACTCTCTAGCACGCTTCAGTCTGCGGTTGAAAGACCGCCTAGAAGTGAGCAAACCACGTTTAGAAGGCTACGGTCGTCATACGTATATCAGCAGTCACAACAGCATTGGTCACATTTGAATCGGCATCGGTCGGTGGCCTTGAAAGTTTGCTCACTCAAACAAAATGCTGCGACCAAAACATCGCTACAGCGTAAAACTGGATTAGACTAACTCCCCATAAAATTTGACGCGTCAAAAATTCCATAGTTTCGGAGAAATTTGTTCGGTTTACTTCTAGTGATCAGCGCAGTTGCGTGCCCACGCATATTTTTAGATATTCCTTTGCTGCCAAGATACAGGGAACCAGGAGGCCAGCCCCAGAGTCCAAAGACGACAGCCGACAATTTCATCCACTACGCCAACTTGTCCTCCGAAGAAGCCGTATTTCGGTAACCTCCTCTTATTGCCTTACCTACCGACCTGCCTTGCCTACCTTATTGTCTTTCGGATTTTTATCTTTGTGGCTTAAGGGCGCTTTCTAATTTAACCTATTGAGCGTGCTGCTTCGGGGCCACTCAATAAAAGCACACCCAACTTAGTTTCGCCGAAACTGTAGGGTTTTCAAAGTTGTGACTTTTACGGGGAGTTCGTTTAATCCGTTTGCACTTTTAGTTGATATGTTGCTCATAGCATTTTGTTCAAGTGGCCGAAAGTTCAAGGTCACGGACCATCACCGATTCGCATTTTCTTACCGGTTTACCAAAGATAAATCACGAAATCGCACTTAAGCTTACTTTGGCGTTCTTCAGTGTTCTTTAGGAATGAGATAACATCTACGGAAAATCCAATGGAAATCCCATTCAGGAAAATCGGTCAGTTACGTTTGTTTGCTTTATACTCCTCAGATGTAACAAATGAGATGGGTTTGTTCAAGGAACTTTGGCACAACACACTTAGCCGTAGAGCTCGCCTTCCAATAAGTGAAACAGTGTTAGACAACTACATGAATAGTGCAGTGGCGATTCGACGGCCATCTCTGTGGATGATCCCCTTTCGCAGATATGCATAACTGGCCCGTGGATAGTACAGTGCCACAAGATAACTGCAGGCAAATTAATAACACAATGACGTCATTCCTATTAGGAATATGGCTTTCCATAGCTGGAATACGTCATAAAGCACAAATATAACGATGACAATCAGTAACACTCATTGCCGGTCACCATGATAACGGTAGTCGTTGTCACTCACCTTAGCTACTTGTCGTAACTGCTGGGTCCGTGTCTATGTGCAACGCTGATTATGATGCGGTAGCCTAATCCAATGGCCAACGATGGTCCTCCATACTCGTAACCATATGCGATGTTGTATATGGCTTAGCTTAGCTATTTACAGTAACTGCCGGACCCCTACCCATCCCCGCAGTTCACTATAAGGCCCCAACTATACATAATAGACTAATCCAACGACCAACGACGGTCCCACATAGCCATACATGTCGTCCGTCTGCCAAGCCCAAGCCTCAGAAATACGCAACTGCCCTTGGCGTATGATGTTTCTATTTATTGGTTGCATCCGTACAAACATAATGTGTAGTAAATCCAGTTCTCATTTGCAGGAAGCCGCGTTCACTCGACAGGGTTTCTGAAACGAAAAATGCATGGTCAATTACAACTCGTGTAGATCGTCCGCAATATCAGTGAAAATACATAATTAAACAAAGTTGTAATGGCTAGCTCCCCAAGTGCTTGGCAAAGTCCGTTGTCTACATTTCCCGATCGGTGTCCGCGCTTAAGCTGGAGTCTTACTGTTACAAAGGTAAACTAACTACTGACTCAGTTAGTCCCATGGGCGATAACGAGGGAGCGTGTGTACATAGACGATTCGATAGCGGCATTGGGCAATCATATGCATTATTGGATGCTGCGAAGTTAAAGCTGAAGGGGGGCGTAGGCCGCGAGACCAAGTGGTATTGACTTGAGCCCTAGGATCCAGGGGCCGCATGCGTCCTCAAACATCCACCCATGGATGCAGCCATTCATTTGGGCACACCTTCGGTGCCTAACTGCCATACCACCCAAAGGAAGCACGAGGGCCTGGATACTGCCAGTTTTCCCAAGCCTAGACAGGGTAAGTCGAGAGGCAGAGGTCGAGTTCCAACCACGGATCTTCCGGTCAGTAAAGTTGTACTCTAACCACTGAGCCATCTCGCCATCCGTGGAAGGGATCTAGTGAGTGGGCGGGTACTTGGCGTCAAACCTGCTCATTTAGAGCACTAAATCCAAACTTCCTCCCGCTTCTGCTTTCGCATACCGATACCAGGTGGCTTACTATATCCGACAGCTCCGTCTTCCTCTACTACCGTATGCTGAGCCTCATACTCCGCCTCCCTCAATGAACGAAGGAGAAAACTATAATGAAGCAACATTTGTCGGACGCCTGTGCCGCTGGCCTTAGGTTTACCTGGTTGTACCATATATCCCGGGCAATCCTCCTATGAATCCGAAAATTCATTGAAACCAGAGCAAAAAATGCCAACACACTCAACAAATACACGCGTTATGACGCACCAGGGGCAGCTGGTTTTGCAAAGCCTTCACGCTTTTCTGTAGGCTGTAACTGCCATTCTGAGGTCACCTCATCGTACAGACACGCAGAACCACCAGAAATTTCACGTTTTTTCTGATCTCGCGTCCATGCATGCTCCGAGCTAACTTAGTTGAGCACAGTTTCGCCACTGCATGTCCCTCATGATCACATATGCCCACACCCGTTCGCATCGACGGCATACCTATTGTCTCCACCTGAATATCGATTGCCAGGTTTTGAACTCGGGCAGTGTTGCCTCACTGCAGTAGCTAGGAATTTTGACCGCCTTTGACTGCCTGCTATTTTAGGCCGCAGTATAACTCATATCCTGGTGCTTTGTGGAGGACCTTTTTGATATTTTTTCTTATTCTGAGTCCCCGATGTAGACATGGTTGTCCTATTGTCTCGTCTGAATGGTAGGAGTAAACTGCCGTGCGCCCCCGATGGACCCAGTAACATCCTTGACTCCCGCACGATCCCCTGGCAAATCCGAACTACAATTAAAACCCGAAATGACCTGCCAAAAATGTCCATGTACGGGGCTGTCCACGACCCCAAGTACGACGTTACGATGATGGTACCGCGACTGCCATATCCAGTCTGATGACTTGTCGCTAGTACATTATATCCCTGATATTTCCCTTGCAAGCGTGTTACATACGCACACAAGACCGTCCTAACCCGTTAAATTTGTGCCAGAACTTAAAAGCACTGGCCACCCTATTGTACTGTTTTCTTGTTCTGCCCATAAACCCACTAATTTATCCAGTAGCTCTATCAAAGTGTCCGTGTGCCGGATATAGCGTGTGCTGACAAACAAAAACAAATAACTTACTAGCTGCGGCGAATTTCTTGGCTTCGGCAGAACGCCTGCCGTAACCGTAGAAAACTTTTTCCTATACAGGTCGAGAATGGCTGCTCCACTTTGAGTTTGCGCGGACAAATGGTGAGTACTTATTTTTCATGTAGTTTTGGGATTATTTCCGAATCTAATACAGAAGAAAACACGTGAAGAAACTAGCTTTTCCACAAACTTTCCCACCGCCTTCACGGCAACATCATGGGCGGCCATTAAAATACGAATTTGGTGCCCATGGTGGACCTCGAGTACGTTTGAACAACTTCCGTTAAAACTGCCGCCGGATGTGAAGATTTTAAGGATTCGATTAAATACCATCAAATGCTACGACCTTATGTCAAAGATTCTTCAGTACAAACTACGGTTTCAGAGAAATTTTGGGGTGTGCGTCTAAGGATCGGCGCACAGAGCAGGCCGCTCAATATTAGCAAAATGGTATTTATTTCTCCAAAAGTACGAGGTTTTCAAGGTAACCACTTTCTAATGAAGAATGTCTGTGTATAATGTTCTGCATGGATGATTTGTTTAAGTGAGCAAATCTTCAAGGTCTTCAATCACCGTTGGCTGGAAAAACTGTGCCTAGTGAAATAAAATATCGCGAATTGCGATAAAACGTGAATCGTTGACAATGGCTGAAAGTTGGTGGTAGTGCTGCAGCTGGAGTAATTCATTGAGCTTTCTAGAGTCTACATTGTGCTTGCGAACGCCAGGTATGCGCAAGTGATACTCCTGTAATTTATTTTTGCTAGTTGTATATTTTCGGATACCTCGTGAAAGTTTTGAAGAACACAAGGCTCGCAGAAAATGAGAACCCGTGCCGTAGGTCAATTTTTTGTAGTAAACTGCGGCAGAGTTCTCCAATGCAACTGGCAAAACATTTCAGGACGATCAGTCCTCCGATCAGAGCGTATTGCTGAGCAAACCGAGCTCACACACACGACCAACTTGCGGCTGGGGGTCCACGATTCCTAAGCAACTACCCTACTCTACGCGCTCAAGGGTTCAACTTATACGAGAAGGATATCTGAATTTTGTTGGGCCTTTTGATTATTACATATGTCCTGGCGGAAGGTGTACAGCTTCTTGGTGCGTGGTGATCAGCGAGCTACTACGTCCTGAAATGAGATGGGGATAAAAGTTTGTTTATCGAAATATCACAATAAGGCAGGCAGCTAACAAACCGGGAGCAATACATTTCTCTGTAAAACGAACGCTTCAGCAGCGACGACCTCCAAGTTCCGTGTTTACACGACTTGCACTGCGTTATTTCCTGTGTCTGACGCCGCTGAGTAATACGCCCCAAGAAGTTCGAGATTTACTTCAAATACATGATGCCTCGTTAGAGAACATACTAGAACTGGTAGCCTATACGTGCTTCACAACAAATCATCTCTTTATTCAGACTGGCCTCTAAAGCATCGGCATTATATCATGGTGTTAACTCAAAAAGCGGCCGGCTTCTTCCTGGAGCAGGAAATGCGGGCGAACAATGATCTCCGAAACACACTGTGCTTGGTTCCGTGTTTCGGTCCAAGTCAGCATCATAACATCCCTTCTTTGCAAACAGTTTAGCTAGCACACCTGTACGCTTCCTGTTCGGGCCGCGTGCTGGGCAGCGAAAATGGATCTGTCATATGTGTACTCACCATGGGGACGAACCTGAAGATCGCTACCGCACAACGGGTAAGGTTCACCACCACAACAGTCGACGTGATACGTGGTCCATTTCACACCAGCAGTTGTTTTCGCTAGTCGGTAGATCACAACTCACACAAAACTCAGTTCTGTGTCCTCGACCGTATCTGGGTTTAGGTGCCATATCCTCGACCACCGAGGGCAGGTCGCCGGTCACAGACGTAGAGCCTTCGCTCAGTGGCACTTGCCCCTAAGCAATCCAATGCTTAATGACGGTTGTGCCTTCCTGGGTTCAAGTGCCTGCAGTTTATCCGCCATCTGTGTAAGTTGTCTACGCAGGCCATCGAAAGTCGATGACGGTGGTTTGAGGAAAGTTGTGAGGTTGCAATCGGACAAACACGTTGATGGATGCGGAATAAACCTAGGAAGTCATCCACGAAAAATATATCTTACTGCCTGGAACAGACTAGTCTCTGAATACGGGGAACAAATGAGTACAAGGAGGCCACATCGCCTGTTAGAAGGGGCACATGCACTTAGCAGCACAGGTGTCAACCACCCGGGAGTACTTGGATGTTTGTACAAGGAACTATAATTTAGTCGACGTATGTCTTACCTTTTTGGTTCGGACAAAATGGTAGTGCAGCCTTGGGGATTGCGGCCCTTATTGCCTCAAAACTATGGAAGACGCATACGTCGCCATTCGACAGACAACGTTTAAAACGTGGCCGTCGCCTCCCGGGATTTTACTTCGGACACAATGATACAAGGTTATAATAATAATAATGTTTATTCCCAACTGGTGGGTGGCATGCCGTCAGGCATGATCATAATGTGACGGTCAGAATGCAAAATGACTGGCGGGGTTTGTGGGTACAGGGGAATGCTCGGAAAGGTGACATTGTCATAGACATTGGGCATTAATAATAATAACAGTAACTTCTAGGAAGAATGCTGATTGAGGCGTGATCAGGTCGTTACAACCTGAACGCGGCAGGTAACAACATAACGGGTATGCTTATTATGTGAAAAGTCACTACAGTTGTGGGAACCAAAAAAACGAGGACAATGGGCATGAGGCACGACTGGTTCAAAGATGAGGCCTGCTGACCTGAACTAAAACTGAAAACCATTGCAGGCCATGAGTGACCTTGGGCGGCCGAGTAAATGGCTGGGGTTACCAAATGCAAAAATGGAGATGGAGGTTGAAGAATTCCATCTGGAGTCAAATGGCAAGTTTTGTCTCAAAAATATGGTTTAAATTGAAACTGAGTACACTCACTAGTGTCACTGTTGCAGGGAGTTCAGGTGCAAAGGTTAGTGTTGATGGGGAGATGGTGCAAATGCATAGGGCCAATCGAACACCGTTAATGAACTTGAACTTTCGCAAGAGGCAAACCGAAATTGAGGCAGGAATCTAGGTTGAATAAGTCCGAACGATATGTTCAGCGGTTTAGAACGAGGCGGTTGGGCCCAGGTGGAAATTTTGTTTGTGGTTGCGATTACAGGCTCGAGTGTGTAAGAGTATGCGGTCGGGTTTCGGAAGAATGTAGTTGCGGGAGTGCCATCAGACTGGGTATGGTAGTGCCATGCCATCATTGCACTGACATACTTCGGTTTCTGGACACACCCGTAACGGCCGTCAAGGTTTCCGCAATCAGACAGGGGATACGCATTTCCGTGGCAGCTGGGTGCGGGTTAGACGAGGAGATTGACACAAAAAGAGTCAGGCCAATGCACAGTCACGGGACATTTCAATTCAGTAGGAAGACATGTGAGCGTAGACCGCGGACAAGCCAGATTGAATGAATAAGGGTTGCACAGGGTGTGTGCGCAACTACATCGAAGTTTGAAGCTTTGGAAGGGGGGAAATGAGGAAGGAATAGGTTGAGAGCAGTAGCGTCTGGTGAGTGCCAGATGGCATCAGATAAAACGGTGTTCAATAGAGAAAATATAAAAGCGGATGACAGGAAACTAAACGAACCCAGGAAGAGGTGGATTTTGTTGGTTGACCTAGAAGCCACGTACTAGCTGGGCCCGAGTAGGTGCCTAATTTTTGGAAGGTAAGGACTTAGCCGCCGAGTCAGGGTGGCTAGCCGTTGGACTAGTTGGATCAGGCAATTACATGGTGAGAATGCATAGCGGTAGTTTTTAGCTCAGCAAAAAAATCCAGCCGAAAGGTCTCCGTTGTGCAAAGGGGGTTTTATTGTAAACAGGGACAGCAGACAAATAAAAAGTGGTTTGGCAACAGCTTCCGAGATAATGGATAAGAACAGTAGTTTACCTGGAATCTACTTCCTCCACTCAACAGGAAGGTAAGAGTATGGGTGGCCAGACACCGAGTCACCCCTATCAGCTCCCAGAAGCGAATGGTGGATGGCAAAAACAGCCATTAGCGCTAGCTGTGACTACTGGTAATCAGGAAATAATGCGAAATTTACGTTTTATGTGTATATGATTGCTTCAAAAAAACGTGTGTTATGTCTGGATGAAGTGGAATTGGGGTGGTGCAACCCAACTAAGACGAAGGTGGCCACGCCCTGCACGTCGATGTTAGCCGTGAACCTCGCCCAGTACCTCCAGGCTACCCATGAATATTTTTTAGAAAAACAACAGGACTGCTCTCATTCGTTTGTATTCCTTGGTGTTGCCAGACAAGTGACAACCGTATCAATTCCAATCCAGCTACAGACATACAACAACGGTGCTCTTTTGTGGTTTTCCCGGATTAAAGGCCAGGCTCAGAACCACCGGCGGTGGGAGATGCACCCGTGCCACTGGAGGGGTGGCGGGTATACGAACGCACCATGGTGCAACGTAACAGGTCGACCCTCTCTGCAGGACGTACCCGTCCACCACACGAGGTTTTCATCCCTCGTGCATGCTACCAGATCTGCAGGGCGACAAGCCGCCAGCAGTCATAATTGCGGTTTGTGCAATAATAATATAAAAAAACTCCGGCTACCAGATATTTTGGCCGGTCGGGGGAAAGCCAGGCCAATAAAACAGCTCAGTCATTTCGAACAAGCACACGGCAAACAGCCACTGGAAGAGGCAAGTCGCGGAGGCAAATGAAACGGCAGCTACCTTTTTGGCCATGTGGGTAGAATGTAGATGTTCAGGGCCTGCGTACTATGGCTAAACGACGACGAAGCGTTGGTGTGAACCGCCATGTCAAGCAGAGGCGCACCACAGTGTTATGTGCATGTGTGAATGACTGGGCTGTCGAAACAAAAAGGTATTTCATTTGTTGCGCATCTTCAGACCCACTATTTGATGTGCGTGCACTGCATGTGGTCAGAGGCTGCGGAATGGCTCTGAACGGTGAGGAAATAAGGCTTCGGTTTGGCTAAGGTTAGCTAAATCCAGTAAAAGCAATGCACCAAACATTAAATAGAGCTGACAGAGTTATTCAGGGATGGGACCAGGCTTGAAAGAACTAGGAATAAGTTGGCTGGGCACAGAAGCTTAAGGCCGAGGGTAAGTAACTACAACAAGGTCAATTGAGACGGGCATGAAAAGAATTACGATGGCGGGAGCTAGACACTGCAAAACAACTATGCTCCAGAGGGCAGGTGCAGATGTGGTCCCGGGAGGAAAACGTCTGCATTGGAGATATATACTATGGTGATTTATGGATAAGAACACTTAGGAGGGTAGTTGCCTCACTTGAGGGTTAATGCTAGGGGGTTCAGCCTGGTAAATGTGCATGCTAGGACCAATTAATAGGACAGTTGCGGTGAGAGCGCAAATTAGGAGGGCTTGGGGCCTGCTTCAAAGAAAAAGTTTAGTGTAAGCTGTGGCGCGGAAAGATGCTCAGCTCCCCCCCTCAGCTACCGTCACGAAGAGACTGGACCTTACCGTGGTGCGACGGTTTGCGCACCTCAGCGACCCATTGAGCTATACTGGGGGGTGTCCCCGCGACACTCACAGAGTCTCTCATACCAGGTTGGTCAATGGTTAGAGGTCTGACGAACACAGTCTCCTGGCCCT
>SJOL01003466.1:0-21673 GCA_004794785.1 Opisthorchis felineus | reverse complement strand
ACGGCGAATGCCTTTTGGGCCGATTTCTCATGGTGCAGTGAGAAGGACATGTTTGAAGAGAGCCAGATACCCAACTCCTTTTTTATATCTATCTTCGTGATGTCTCCTGGTCCATTATCACCATGCACGAAATAGGAGTTCGCTGAGTCTCCTCCAAGTGACATATGGACGCACTTTTTGTGATTCAGAGGAAGGTGCCAGTCCAACGACCACTGTTTTGCAGCGTCTACATCCATTTGAAGGCACTGGCATTTGTACTCCCGGATTTCAAGTCGTCTGCAAAAAGTAGACGTGGACTTGAAAGAACGTCTGGAAGATCGTTGACGTATATCAGAAACAGCAGTGGTCCCAGAACGGAGCCTTGAGGAACTCCAATGGAGACCGGTGCTGGAGAAGAGTAGGTCGAGCCTGCTTTCACTTGGAATGTTCTGTCTGATAGGGACGCCTTGATCTAGATTAGGATCTTCCAAAACGAAAGCATGCCGATAATTAGGACCCGAGTTCAATCAAAACAAATCGCGAAAAAATGACGGTAGATTAGTGTGACCTTTTGTTTAGGCATACATGACTCAAAGTGCAACAGTTTTAGGTAAAATTTGTTTGTTCCAACCGCAAAGGTTTTTAAGCCAAGAGCGTTTTCAGTCCAATGATTAGCCCGCTTTGTCAGTGAAACAGCTAAAATGCGCCAAACTCACCCGATACTTGTTGTTCCGTTTACTTTCTGATTCATAACGTCTTCCGAAACGGACTGATTGTCTTCTGCTTCGTTATTCCCGTGTACTGTTTATTTACACGATCCAACTGTGTATATCCGTATGTTTACTTAATATTTGGCACTTACTCTTTAGTGTTCCCAGAAAGCCCCGCCTCACTACAACTTTTCAGTTTCTACCGATTGTACCACCGTTTACTACATGTTCTACTTGCTCCATTTTGTCTATTAACCCACCTGCTCATAGTTCGGGTTGTCAATGCAATATCCACTGCCCCAGTCCAATGTTTCCCGCTAACCGGTACATGCTCAATACCAACCGCATGTAATCCGATAGCTCCAAGCTGTCTGTAGGATCCAAGAGTCTCCGGATTTTAACTTCTCGTAAACAGAAACTTGTAAACGTGAATTTTCACGTTGAATTTTCAATCATTGAACAAAACAGAATGAGGAAATTCTGGTATTCCGTAGTACTCCTGTTTAGTGTTCTGAAGGTCCAAATTCTACCGCTTTTCGTTCAAGAACCTACACCACACGGACTTGTAACGAAACAGCTGTCAGCAGCAATAAAGATTAAAGACTTGCTTGGGTGCATTCTGCAAAATCAACCAAGCCACTTAGGCCTACATTTCAACAGCATAGCACAGAATACTCTGAATTTTGAGCAACCTGCCTAAACAGATAGCAGGAAGATAAGCTGATGACGTTAGTGAACTAAGGTTTAAGCCAGTGGTCGGTATCTGCGCGAGATTCAACAGCCGTATCTCACCAACTACCAACCCATCGCTACTCACCACTACGCTCCCCAATAACGCACTGATGATGTCACCTCGATTAGTGATGAAACGTTCGCAATCAAATTGCCCAGCTCAACGAACAAGCCAACGACCACCTACGCTACCTGATCTACCAACATTTTCCTCCATAGAAAACTTCTGACAGATCAGCGATACCGCACGAATAGCATTTATTTGAGCCCACCAATACCATGACCAACACATTTTTGCGCATTCAAGTATCACTTACCCTACAGAATACCACTAAAGACGCTTCATCAACATTGTGTAATACACCACCGTTTGACTGGAGGAACGGCCAAAAGTGGGATCCGTTCGGCGGTGAAGATCTGCTCCAAGCGGTTCTGCGCGGAATGCAAGTTCTTATCACTAATTCCCATTTGGTTGACAAAGGCAAAATTCGTTTTCAGCTCGAAGAATGGTCGTAACGCGTGTGTGATGAGTGGAGAGGATGCTTTCATTGTATCACAGCGATAGATCCAGTCAACCCTAGAAAAACCTTACGCATTCGAAGCTGAGCTTTTGGCGTAATGGCGCAGTGGAATATCTAATGATAGAATAAATGATCAGACCAGGTGCCGTCAGATAAGAGGTTTCTTTTGACCATGCGGGGAAAAATATAGGTACGGATGGTTGGAGGGTCGGCAAGCATGAGCGAAATTTTGACTGACTTCGAACGGTTAAAATGACCTTAGATGGAAGAGAAAGAATGTGCTGTTTGACGTCTGATGTTTCTTAAAGAAAAGTAATGACAAGGGCAAATATGCCTGTCGGTCGTTCTACGGTATCTAGAAACGCTTTTCAAGATAGTACGGTGAGGCAAAAATATTCTGCAGTTGGTCCAGAAAATGACAGGGTGAAACGATAAGTCTGGTGTGGGATAACACATGAAGTAACAAACTTTAGAGTGTGGTTTTGGGATACGGGAAGTGTTCCGTACGGTGTAAACGTCAGTCTTAAAGTTTAGTAATTTGGATTCCGCATTCGGGAGTTAACTGGGGTTACTTGAGATGGTTAGTCCTAAGTACTTTGCTGTGGATGAGTAGTATAAGCCTCATCACTTGAAATGGGGCAGCGTGCTGAAATTCATTGCATAGCCTCTTTCAAGCAAGCGCGAATCCCGCTTCCCTACTCCAGGAAGCTGAGTGACGTGTAGTGTTTCGGAAACCACCCCTGTGAATACATAGAGCCCCGTCTGCGGATTTCCATAATCTTCCGGCTTTTCTCACCAGCAGCAAAGCACATTTTTATTAACAGGACCCATGAGCGCTGGATACGTTTAAATTTAGCTTGATATTTTGCTCGGGAGAACTTTTTAACGAATTCTTTCACAGTTTAATCCACTTATAAAGTAAACATGTAAATGTTGGTTGAATTTTTCAATCCAAAATTACCTCTGTTCGAAAAAGTCTGTCAGAACGTACTGCATTTCTGCGAGGCACCCACTTACTCACAATCATGAGCCCAAATATAGCAGGCTGTTCTCGACTGCAACTACCGGTGTACCACGACCATAAGATCTTTGCTTCCGCCTGTGGACACTTACCTATGTCATATGCCAACTCGATTGCACTAGCAGAATTCCAAGTTGATGTGGTGGGCTAAGTCATCTCTCATGACCCTGACAGTCAAAGCCCCAAACTCGAAAACAGTGCATCGCACACTGAGTTGGCGCGCTGATCGCGGACGGCGTGCGAGTCTACACAAACACAACCACAAAAAGAAAGCAACTGCGGTCAAACAGGCCATGTGCATTTCGTCTAGTCGAAAAGCTGCTTTCTAGATTCAAGGTTTAGTCCCTTGCGAAAAGGAGCCTCTTGGGAGTTTCACCAAAAGGATTGCTGCTTGGTGATGCCATTTAACACGCAAGTGAACCTACGGGGCCTCACCGACAATTTGCCGGCCAAAATGCGCCCGAAAGCGTAAGAAAGGAAACAAGAGCATGGTCACCACATATCTTTGAAAAACAGCAAATCCAGGCGTCCAAAATTTGATATCGCACGAGCTGCAGGCAGCAGCCATCGAACTTGTCAACCACGACGGGAAAATGTCCCACTAAGTCAAAGGGTCTTCGGAAACCATAAATACAGGTGGGGCAAAAACTCCTCTACTAACAAAGAGCAAGCATTGGAAGCACCAGAGCGAGGTGCAGATAGGTACGCCACAGAAGGCCCACCTAAGCCTTGGACCAGAAATTGGCGTAGAAATATTACATCTGCCGACCTCTCTGGTAGCAAACCTCTCTGCTCCACACCCGTGCATGCAGCGGAGACGGTGTTATAGTGCTTGTCTATAAACTGCTCCCGTATATCCAAAAAAATTCTCTATATTAAACAATCAATTTGCCTTGAACAACCGTCCATAATAGCACCGGACGTCTCTTACGCAGAGATCTCGATGGAGGGATGCTCCATTTTTCAAGCTTATTCGAAACGAGGAAGGGCAGATGGGATCGCTCATTACCTAACTGCAACCTTGTCAATCCAGTTGTTCCTCTCCACCACCACCCCTTCAGGTTTGTGTGATGTATTTGCTTCATTGGTTCTACCCAAAGTAGTGTGAGAAGGCGAATAACACTAATATTAAACGAGATATGTATAGTGGCTACCAGATGCACTATTATAATCGAAATATACACAAAAAAGGACTTATCAAGTTCTTTGCTTGCTGAGTTGTAGTGGACAATGCTGAGGTTTGTTGGATGCACTTGAATTGTACGATTGTCTTGACCGAGCGTGTTGAAGTCTGGCCTGTTTTCAGTAGCTAAATTCAAACGATATTGAGCCAGGACGTTTTTCGCACCGTGAGTCCTGCGTAGCTTTGAACTGGCTCAGGTCAATATGCTGTGTGAAGTGATGAGCGTCGGCGTTCAGCTGTCTTTGTTCCGCATATATATATATATATATATATATATATATATATATGCGTTTACGTTGTGTGTGAGGATGCACTTGCATTGTTTGTATCATGATAAGGTTCGAATAATCAGTGTTAGGCGTGGAACGAATTTTCGTGACAATCAAAACAGGATTGAAATAGTGGATGTGCATGTTTTAAACAAATTATGTGATTGGTTGAAGGTAAACCTTGACGGAATAGTAATTAAACTATGTGAAAGTGGTTGAAGATAGACAATGACGAGATAGTAAACTCTACAGATGCACTGCGGATTCAAATCTTGCTGCGTGGGATCGATTTTCTTCCTCTTAGCATAATCTACTGTTGCTTTTCAGATCCACCGGAAGATGACCTTTTCTTTGGACATCGGGCCCGGTGGATGTCTTTGCGTCAGCGCTGATCGAATTGGTTCACCAGAGCGCCTGAACTTAACGTGTCTTCACACTCACCAGAAGCCACGCAGGACAACTACCATCTATGTTAAATTTGGTATACGCCAACGGAAGACACTTCGTTGACGAAGTGTTAATTTAAGGCTCCACGGGTGCGAAGGGACCATTGTGTAGTGACATTTGATTTCGTCCGTTGCTGGGCCAGAATCTTTCAGCCACAAGCATGGATTCAAAACTTCTTTCGTGCAGAATTCTAACAAATGTTTGTACTCCTGGACGGAATTAAGCAGGGACCGGCTTCAATGGAGGAACATACAAGAGCAATGTGCACGAAATCCATAAGGATAACGCGGTGTTTATCCCAAAGAAACCAGCGCGCAATCAAACGAACCAGAAGCTACTTAAAAGGCTTCGGTCACTTTTGGAAACGAGGCCGCAACCAGTCTTCAAAAGACAACTATACGGGACAGAAGTTGGGTTGTCATTTGGTAAGATGCGGAACCACAATAAATCAGGAACCAGCCAATCGGACATATAAACTCGGGCCGTGATACTTGGCCACGATTGGGAACAAATGTACTATTCCAGCACCTGGGACGTCACCGAAGTAACAAGCAACCACCTTCTTCATAGGGGACAGAAACGAGGGACGAGTGAACCAGCAGCAGTATCTGAAGCCTACAGAAAGCGCTATGAAGGCATGTATTCTGCCATGGCGACCCCGTCACATCCAATTTTGACAGAGCGTAACTACGAAGAGCCTCTAGCCTACTTGGTGTCCACAGAGGAAGATACCTGTCAGATATTGCACAAGACAAACCCCGTCAGCGTATTGGGGCCGAACGACGTCCATCCAAGGATCCTGATGGAAACGTCGTTCACACTGGCAAATCATTTCTACCTGGTGGTTTGTCAGTCGCTCGACGAAGGAAACCTTTCCTCTGTTTGGAAGGAAGCGATTGTCACACCAATCTACAAAACTGGTGACCGACTATCGTTCGGCAGCTACAAGCCTATAAGCCTCACTAGCGTGCCGTGCAAGGTGATGGAACGCATTCTGAAGCGAGCCATCCTAGATCACCTTACTACCAACAACTTAATATATCCAGTTCAACACGGATTTCTCCCAAACAGTTCTTGCGTGAGGAACGTGCTCATATTTATGGACAGCTTAACCCAAGCCACGGACGAGATGCTCATATCGGATGCCATATTTTTCGACTTCTCAAAAGCATTCGATCGAGTCCGACACGTTCCGCCGCTCCACGAACTCAAGTCTTACGTGCTTCAATGGACAATTCTGAACTGGATTAGGGCGTTCCTAGCAGACAGAACATTCCAAGTAGAGGTAGGGTCGACCTACTCTCCTCCAGCGCCGGTCTCTATTGGAGTTCCTCATGCTCCGTTTTGAGGCCATTGCTGTTTCCGGTATACGTCAAAGACCTTTCAGATATTCTTGCACTTCCATGTCCACTTTTTGCAGGCTACCTGAAATCCTGGAGTTCTAATGCCAGTGTCCTTCAAATGAATGTAGACGCTGCAAAACAGTGGTCGTTGGACTGACACCTTCCTCCGAATCACGAAAAGTGCGCCCGTATGTCACTCGGAGGAGACTCAGCGCACGCCTATGTCGTTCATGGTGAGAATGGACCAGAAGACATTGCGAGGATAGATGCTAAAAGGGACTTGGGTAACTGGCTCTCTTCGAACATGTCCTCCTCACTGCACCATGAGAAATCGGCCCGAAAGGCATTCGCCGTGCTACGGATGATTCGGTGTTTTTAGTCCCGTATTACTCACATGGACTTCCAAATACTTTATGAGGCCTACGTCAGACCGCTTCTTGAATATGCCAACCAAGTTGTCTACGCAGGACGGAGAAGGACGTAACCCTCAATGAGCATGTCCAACGAATTGCTACGAAGATGGTGCCGGTCTTAAGTCCGTGGATTATGAAACGCTTCTCGTGGTGCTTGACCTCTTTTCCCTGGAGTATCTCCACCTACGAGGAGACCTAATTCTTACTCGTGCCCTGTTTTAGTGAGGTTTGGCCAACAGATTTTTCACCGTTGACCCAGGTAGGAAGATTTTCAATCTCAGGGCGCACATTTTTATCAGACAGAATTCGTTCTAATTTCAAGTAGTTACTGTGTGTAATAACCTTCCTCCGACGGTTGTCCACGGTCCATCAAGAACCCTGCTCAAAGCACTAATAGACACTTTTTTATGCGACTCCACAGGCCGGAAAGCTTACTGCCCCCCGCTGAGAACCTAAAGAGCAGTGTTACACCCTCTTATCGCTTGTGCCTTTCAGGAGAACGGCGGCCACTGAACGACAAGAACAAAACCGACCCAGGAAACTTAGGCGAAATCCTCGACCTTGTGTATTAATCCATGAATCCTTAAATCAGTGGTCGCTGGGCTGGCGCCGTCCAACGAGCTGCTGTGAAAATCTTTACTGGCCTTAAATCAGTTGATTATGAAAAGCGTCTCGTGGTGCTTGATGTCTTTTCCCATCGTCGCCCACGAGAAGACTTAATAATTACCTATGTACTGTTTGAACAAGGTTTGGCTAAGAGGTTTTTCACCGTTTACCCAACTTATACCATTCGGGTACATAGTAAGAATCCCTTGACGCTCAGAGCGCACTATGTTACTGGGCAAAAGTTTTATCATTTCGGGCAGTTGGTGCGTGGAACAACTCTCGTTTGATGGTTTCTTCACGTAAAATCTGGTACCAAGTTCAAAGCACTATTACACGCATTTTTTGAGTCCTCGCGCTAAAACACTTACTGCCCCTGGCTGAAAATTCAAAGAGCACGGCTGCACTCTTTTTCGCTTATGCCTTTCAGGTGAAAGGGGGCCGCTGAACGACAAGAGGAAACCGAGCCCAGGAAGCTTGAGCGCAGGCCTCGATCCTGTGTGTCAATCTTGGTATCCGTGAATCCGAGTTTTCACTGTCAAAGGATTCAATCGGGGATGGTGCAGGAAACAGTGTCGTGCACCGAATCACCTGCTCTACCGCAACATCCGTTATAACGTCCAGACCAAGTGAACATTTTGTACACTTGTAAAGGAAAAGATGCAACTTTCGGAGGACGCAATCTACTTTGTTTTACTTCCTTTAGAATCACCAATGTTATAGATATATTATAGAAAACAGGAAGATTGTACCATTTGGAATAACGAAAACCGAGGGGAGTTCTTCGAAGCAAATTGTCCAGTTAACCCAACTCCACGCATTTCGTGCCGATGGTGTCACCTCGACCAGTGATAGGACGTTTAGAACCAAACCGCTCAGCTCAGCGAACAAACCGGTGGCCATTATTAAAATCTGAGTTATCAATATTTGTTCTATAACAGACAAAACTGTGAATCCAGATGTAGTACCACCTGGATAACCCCGTCGACTTCGTGACCGTACCTTTAGACATTGTGTTACCGGCATCAACCACGAGTACACTGGGCTGTAGACTGCTCACGCAGGATGGTTGCCGCTGGCAACACAACGTCAAGACTATTCAGTTTATCTTCCAATGAACCCTAAAGGGTCCCCATGTACGCAGCTAGACTTGACAGATTTAGAAGTCGTACCAAAACCTGGGTGGAAAGCAACGAGTGACCTCACTCTGTCAGAAATAGAGACCAGACTTGGCCACCGACTGGTCAACGTATGAGCGGCACTGACAGCTTTTTGTCCTCTGGTCACGAAAGTTAGCTATTAAAGGAAGGGGAAGCCAGTGTTGCATGTTACCATCTATGGACATGTCTGATGACGTTATGCAAATGCTCTCTCAAAGAAAAAACAACCCCTGTAATCAGAGCTACATAGTAGGTGGATATATAGTTAAACCCCCGTCTACGGACGTGACACAGGTTCAGAAGTTAGCTTCAGGGTAAGAAAAACAAGCAGGTTGGATAACGTATAGGAAGGACCGCGGTAGAGGACCACTCTAAAGCTGCGGCACTCTTTTGTAATAAAACAATCCCGAGCCGGAAATCTTATGCGAGCGCGAAAAAAAACGAAGCAAGTTATGCCAATGTGGGTTGACAAGTGTTCGCATCATTCGTACACTTTGGTAAAATATTTGACTGATAGCACCTTAACACACTTTACAACTCTATAAGAAAACAGTGACGCAACTGTCCTAATGTTCTAGAGGGCCGGACTCAAGTGAGATATTTGAGAGCGTTAAACGAACAGCCAGCCTTTTGCCCGGTAAAATTTTTTCAGAAATGGATACTGGTGGATACATTAGTAAGCATCTAAGTTAATAATCTACCATGGAGTTCAGATTAAGAGAACCCAACGTTTAGGATGACTTAAAAGCGGCGGTGCATCCGTACAGACTAGAATGGACCTTCCCAGAATCCCTTGTAATAGGCGGGAGAGTTGGCGGCCGAGACCATTCCATCAATCAGCCCAACCACGTATTCACTCCCGCTCAATGGAAGAAAATCAATGGGAACAACATATTTTGCAAATGGTTGACCGATGCCACCATAGGTTAAAGTCATTGACCTGGGTATTGTTATTTGCGGCCGTGGTAATAATAATAATCATAATAATTATTATTATTCCCAACTGTTGGGTGGCATGCCGTCAGGGAGGATCATAATGTTACAGTCAGAATAAAAGCATGACTGGTGGGGCTTGTGGGTACAAGGGATTGAGCGGAAAAATGACAGTGTCATAAACAGTGGGCATTATCCGATGTGGACGCTAGAATTTGAAAGTGGCGGGTAAATGCAAAACGAGGGAGAGCAAAACAAGAGGTATCCTGCCTGACACATGACACGGAAACTGCAAATTACGGAAAATAAGGGAACAAGAACAAAGGTTCCGGTGAAGCAGCGGAGTTGGCTTCAATTTGAACCAAAACCCAAAACCACCACTGAGGCCTCGCGGCCTTAGACTGTCGGGCTTATGGCCAGCGTCACAAAAGGCGTAAGTGGGGATGATGAAGTGGAGGAATATGTAATGCGGATAAATGGTAGCAAGAATCTCAGTATCATGGTGTACAGTGAAACCATAGAGACCCACTGGTGTCGCCGTTTTAATGGTATCAATTGTACCAGTTCTTTGGAGGAGTGAGTTGGTGACCACACACAGGCCGGAACACGAACTGTACAGAAAATTATTGAAAATTATTGTGGAGAGCACAGACTAAAAGTTCACCACAATGGTTAAATCGGAACGAAAGGTTCGGCGGATTTGAATGAAAGCGTCCTGGAAGCGGCTGGGGGTAGGTGAAGAGTTTGTTCGTATTTCCAGTTAATGGAGTGAGTGGGCGAAAGGGCACTGTCAAGAGTAGGAAGGGAATAGTTGCGGGTGTGCTATCAAACTGTGTGTCGCAGTGTCGCGCCATCACTGGCCTAACATACTTTGGTTTTGAACAGCCCCTTAACGGATATCATATTTATGGTCATTGGGCTGGGCTTTATACTTCTTTAAGCAGCGGGATTTTTTTCACTTTGACCAAGGAAATCCGCAGAGGTAAGACGAAGCCAATGTAAGATGACAGGTATTTTTTGTCCGATTGGGGATCTCTGTGGAATCAGATCACAGGCCAGATGGAGTGGGTAACAGCCAAACAGGGCGCCCAAACCAGGCATTGCCGAAGATCGAAGCTTGGGAAGACGAGGCAATGGGGTGAGATCAGTAAAGCCATCGGACAGGATAATGTGCAATAATAGAGAAAAACTTAACGTTTAACACAATTAGGGTGGTGACAACAAGTGATTAAATAGGACAGGATAGGAGTTGATTTGTGCTTATTAGACTAGCGATCAGGCGTGGTTTTAGTTCGCTAATATATGATAGTAAAGTACAAGAGATTTAGAGCAAACCGATATAAGCACGCATAGAGGTTGTGTGGTTAGGGGAATCAAACGTATAAGGACTGACGGGAGTGGACTTCCGAGATGACGGCCTAGTTTATCTGGAATTTATTACGTGAGTCGGACAGTACCATAACCTAGGACAGAAAGTGAATGTAAAAGCAATGGTCACCAGTCCCCGAAGAACCGCTATCAGCTTTAGTTAACAAGTGGTTCATGGCGAAAAAAGCCTCTGGGAAGAACGTGTGTATTTTGTCTGGATGATGAAGTGGACTTAGGGTGGTGCAACCCAACTAAGGCGAAGGTGGCAACTCCTTGCATGTCGATTTAGCCGTTAGCCTCGGGCAGTACCTTCAGGCTAGGCCATGGATATTTTTTATAAGTCAAATGGAGGGGCAGCTGCAACTTTCTTGTATTCCTTGGCGTTGCAAGAAAAGTGACAACCGGGACAAGTCCAATCCAGCTACAGACAAACAACAACGGTGCTCTTTTATGGTTTTCCCACTACTTGATGTGCGCGCACTGCGCGTGACCAAAGGATGCGGAATGGTTCTGAACAGTGAGGAAGTAAGTCTTTGTTTTGGATAAGTTTAATCAAATCTAGTCAAAGCAAAGCATCAAACATTAAATAGAGCTGGCAGAGTTATTCAGGGATGGGACCAGGCTTGAAAGAACTAGGAATAAGTTGGCTGGGCACAGAAGCTTAAGGCCGAGGGTAAGTAAATACAACAAGGTCAATTGAGACGGGCATGAAAAGAATTACGATGGCGGGAGCTAGACACTGCAACCCAACTACGCTTCAGAGAGCGGGTGCAGATGTGGACCCAGGAAGCAAAGTTCTGCATAAGAGATGGGTAAGATGGTGATTTATGGGAAAGAACACTTGTGAGGATAGTTGTCTCACTTGTGAGTTAACGCTAGAGGGTTCAAGCTGATGAGTGTACGTGCTAGAACCAAGTAATGGGACAGTTGGCGTGAGAGCGCAAATGAGAAGGGCTCAGGGCCTATTTCAAAGAAAGTGTCTAGTGTAAACTGTGGGGCGAAAAGACGCTCGGCTCCCTCAATAGAAAGCTAAGAATTGATATTGGATATGTTTTCGATGCTCGCATTACGTTCCAGAGGTTAGTTGACAATGCATAATTTACAAAGCAATCCTAACCTAAAGATTGCAAGGCTATTCCAGGTCAGCAAGCCCACTTATCTAGCCTGCTTGCGCTGCGCAGGGAAGCAAAATGGTCGGTTTCAGAGATTGTAAAACAACTTCAACCGTAGACTGAAAGACGTCCATCCCGTAGACTGGATACGGCAAGCAACTTTAAGTAACTTCAAAACATCAAGAACCTATCCAGCACTGTTGGAGATCTCGACATCCCTAAAAACCGTTTACTCGTCGAATAATGGCTGTTTTCCAAAAATTTGAATCCTGAATTTTCGCGCTATTTTCACCATGTTGCACATTTTTTCTAAAAGACTGCGCTTCTTTTCTATTGACTAGTTGCACCTTGTGTGTGCTGACTCGTTTACCGTTTTTCCGGGTTGTTCAATATATACATATATATATATATACATATATTCGACGCTGCTCCTGCTGTACCTTGCCGTTAGGTGAGACGGTAAGAGCTCTCCTCCGAAGGTCCGGTCTTCCCTCTTTGCTAGAGGGGTTGGGCCCGCTTCACAACCCGGAATTGGTGCACTCATTCTCACGTCGCGTATAGTCAATGCTCGTACCCACTCAGTTCGTAACAATTACAAAACTTTATTTGGATAGTATCACCTTTTTTAATGAAGACCAGGAGCATGAAGAAGCTGAAAAGCAAAGTAACCACTTTTCTCAAAAGAAAAAGACGAAAAACAAACTGAATGAGGGATACCTTGTGTGTAACATCTGCTGGTGGCTTGCACAAAAGGTGCAATGCATAATATTATTTTCTACTTATCCAGCTGTTCCAGTAGGCTCGCTGACCACTGAACATAATATGTGGACATTTGGGATACGTTCTTGTCTTGTGGAGGAATTAAACGCACGTCGTGGTTAGTTCTTCGAGGAGAACGGGGTCTTAAATCTTTGAGAGCACATTTAGTATGCTTTGGCGCATGTCATTAAAGTTGGTAAAAGATTCAGCTATGCAAAACTACAGATTCTCGTTACTGTGTCATAGTAATACAATTTTCAGAGGGCTTTTGATTTACTCAATGCAAATCATTGAAATCGGCGGGCTTTCAAAGAATGTTCCCCATAACAATCCAGCGGAAAAATTGCTTAGTTCAATACAAAGATTGCATGAAGACCACTATACAGGGCTGTGTCAGTGACATTGACGTGTAGACCTCGTCTAAGTATCAATAACTCTTTTGAGCTGGTCGCTTTCCAGGTCAAAGGAATCACTGAGTCACGTGTCATAGTCCCTTACCGCAGGCTACTCAGCCTGATCAAAGTCACTATCAGCTTCCACGAGTTCCATTGCGTCACAGCTCAATGTGTGGTCCACGCACCAGCTAACATGCCGGAGAGCAACGTTCACCCGTTTATAAGGAACCTGGGGTGATCACCCCTTTGGACCTCCCCAGGACTGTCCACAAAACTAATAGTCACATCTCTACTTCTAGCCGTTTCAGCTGGGTTGTTCCCCATTCTTACTGTGGAACAAAATTCAGATATCAGTATCAGGAAGATCAGTGAACCGGATAGCTTAGTAAAGTCAACCGTGCTTAGATGGCTTACTGATCAATGCATTCTACTTTATGGTGACGGCGTTAATGAAACCTTATACAACTCTTCATCTAAAACGGTGCCCAAGAATGGACTCCGCCCGTTAGAGTGCTGTGTCTGTAATGGCATGCGCAGCTAACCTTGCCCCTCCTGCCACTTCGCGCCCTGTCCAAAAACCTAAGGCTTACCTAATAAAACTACCTTACCAAGGCCTCCGTATCAAAACGACCATTAAGCGATTTTGTGTCATATTAATAGCCTGGCTTATTTGAAGGTCGAACGCAAAAACGAATAGAAGTCTATCTTATTAGCAAAGGGGATACTTTTCTGTCGTCAATTTCCATTATGGTGGCATGTTTTTCAGTTTGGAATGACGTCGGATTTTTTTGCACCCGAAAGCGGGGGAAAGTGGGATTTACGTTCGACGTTAACACTTCACGCCGCTTAGTACAACGCTTCCATGTAGAGCGGGCTTAATGCTTCCGACTGTAACTATAACGCAAACATATGCAAGCTGCGTTTAGTCCGACTAATCTCCTTGGACCATTTTGTCATTGTTGTACCTCTAAAGAGATATCCCAGTCATTCTGCCTCGTGGGATCACGGAAGTACGAAAGTTGAGCCACTCTATCAAGTTTACAGTGGGCGATCGGTTTGTTTCTCTAAAATGGACTACTTTTAATATTGTTAGATTTATCACCGCAATTCTTTAGCACCGATGCAACCACTGACGCATTGGGTTTACGAAGTTCAACTAAAATATTTATTTTACTGTTTGTGGGACGCTCGGTTTAGGCGCGGACATTTTGTTTGATCCACGTTTCCTCAGGTACTGTTAGTGAAAACCAAGCCCTCGTTCAACTCCTACTCGGGCTCAATGCCCATTTAGATAACTTTCCTTTAGAACGAAGTCGTCATCGACTTTCTTACAATATCTCCTGGAGACTAAACGACTTCGTTGAGATGAGCGTAAGACCTCAGAGCTATATGGAGAACTGGGCTTAAAAAAATGGAATTCTGTCAGCTGGAGGAGAGGAAGTAGAACGGGAATTAAGTGAACAGCACACGCTGCTTATTCCACTGGCACCAGAAAATTAGCGCAAGTGAAGATGCGGTTGCTTGCTCTCAGGTATGTTAACAAAATTTGCAGGACCAGGGATACCCGAGAGTTGATTGCAATAAGCAGCCACCGGTTTTAAGGCCTTCGCTCCCTGTAAATGTTAAAATGGCTTGCCGACCATCATTTTCTAACTATTGCAATTCTGGTGCTTCTTTATCCTGTGATTCTTGTGGTTTGTATTTGCAAATCCGACACTGTATTCAGGTCGGCGTTCTTGTGCTTTTCCACTCCATCAGAAGTTATCACAAAGGTCAGTTGCCCGTAGGTTTATTTTATCAGCAGGTTGTGTCATAATAATTAAATCCATCATCTATCCTGCAGGGATTGAGCCCCTTTTTACAAGAAAAGTTTGCCTTACAGGTTTGTCTCCATTCTTAGCCAGGAGAGATTCCGAACTCCTGGTGAAGAGAGTTGTCTTTCTTCCCTTTGTTATCTGCGTCGTGTGCGAGGAGCTGAAGAACCCCGAATGTTCAATTCAGACATAGAATCCCATTCTGAGCACCACTTCCGGAGCCTTTGACCTCAAGACCTGATTTACAAGACAGTGGAAGGCTGACGCAGCCCCGAAACGCGGAAATACAAGCACGAAAGCCTGATCTCAAAGCCGTTGCATAATGCAGCGCCAGTCAGCCGATGGACGATTGGTGTTTGCGGCCTTAAGGGCCGATCATTTCCGGTCCGTCCCTCTTTTGGAGCTGGCAGCAGGGGTGCTTCAAAAAACCAGGAGAGGATGGTCATCTGTGAGTAGCAAACTACTGTTCTAGCACTCCGGTCGTAGTGATCGGCACAAACAGCCAGAGTTTTCAGCTCATCGAGCTGTTGCATTGCGCATTTCAAACCGCTTTTTTAATGCCAATCACTGGAACCACCTGTACCGTCCACGACTCTACTCCAAGCTGAAAGTTAACAAAAGCTATGAATCGTGTTAGGCGTTGACCCCTCCAATCATTCGTGGGCGTGTTCTTGACCACTGCATATTCCGTCATTCTGAAAACAACGCAATCTGCTTATGATGAAGCCCACTCACTCAACTTTAGGGAAACTGTTCTAATCTGCAACAGTGATGGAGGTTACAAATTCTAATGAGTTAGCCTCTGGATAGAGGTGCTTTCCAAAATTCCCCCAACAAGCCCAGGCAATATTTTATCACTGCAGCACCTCCTATAAAGCTTGCACTACATGCACCCATCCTCCGCATTACGCAGTCTGAAAATGGTTCGCAAGAACGCATTAAGTCAATCTATAGCTAGCTAATGACGTTGGGAATAAACATTATTATTATTATGTCAAAAATTTAAAAAAAATTATACGGTTGTCCTGCTGTGGATGAAAATTCCTTCAAAGAACTAGGTGTTTTGTCACTCTTGTCCGATTACTTTAAGGGCAAGTGATCGCCAAGGCAGTAGAACTTCATAGCTTTATATGCAGGCGGTCAGCTGCATAGAAACCTAACTTGGAAAGACTTCCCAAGCCCTACGGGGCGCCAAGACTCTACCTGTTCAATAAGACAGCCACGAGCGTAAATCAGAAAATATCTTGTAGTGGAGGTTAGTATTACACACAGAGCAACCCCAACAGCACGAAAAATTACCATTATTTATATGCTCACCAGTGTTCGACCTGGATTTCGTTATTATCTTAGGTGATTCAACCGAGCAGATAAATCCAGAAACGGCAAAAGTCACCTGGTGAATTCTGTGTCAGCACAACTATGTACTTTGTTTTGTGATTCCGCAGCACCTCAGGCCATAAAATAATCAAAACGTACACAGAATTTTACATGTATCCGTTTACGTTCTTGCTTTTACGACAAACGAGGGGACTATAAATGGATTTTTGGCAGGAACGATTCCAGGGGCTATACAGCGTTCACTATGCTTATTGTTCGGCCCGAATGTTATTGTTTTCCCTTAACAGTCACGCTCTTTTTTCTCCCCCAGGTTATCGTCGAGGTGTACGCGGTTCTACGCAGCTAGTGCAGACATGTGGCGAGTGATTTGTGAAGGCCTTCGATAAGTTGGCGTAAACACACATCTAGATGCCGCAGAGCCACCCATCTTTTTAGCGGAGGCAGAATCCAGGCTATCGTGCCTCTTCCCAAGTCCAAAGTGGAAGCATTCAAGTGAAGCACCGTTTTTTCTGTCGGTCCTCCAAGACCGCCAAGGAAGAGAATTGTCCAAGAGTGGTTATTGCATGTTCCTCCTACCATAAGCCAGCCAGAGTTGAATGCACCAAAAATTTAGAGTGCGCTGTCAGGGTCAAGGTATCTCGGCTTTTTTTAGTTTATTCGTACTGAGTAGATAAATAGCCTCGGCGTAGCATGTAGTTGAACACAAGCTGAAAGCGCACACCCTGGCGTTTCGGTAGACTGGTACACAAGAATGCCCACTTGTGTGTGAAAATGCCGCTAAGAAGCGGAAATTTGCGCCGCCGCGCCGCCTAATAATGAATGAATTGCACATCTCAGCATAAATACCTCAAGTATGACATCCGCTATGGGGCTGTCCAAAAACCAAAGTATGTCAAGCCAATGATAGCACGGCACTACCATACCCAGTTTGATAGCACACCTGCAAATGTTCCCCTCCTACTCTTGACCATACCCTCCCGCTGACTCGTTCCATTAACTGAAAGTACGAACAAACTCTTCACCTACCCCCAGCCGCGTCCAGGATGCATCCATTCTAATCTGCTGACCTGTTTTTGGGACTTAACCATTTCTGTGGACGTTTAGTCCGTGCGCTCTACAATAATCTTCAATAATTTTCTGTACAGTTCGTGTTCCGGCTTGTGTGTTGTCACCAACTCACTCTTCCAAAGAACTGGTACAATTGATACCATTAAAACGGCGACACCAGTGGGTCTCTATGGTTTCACTGTACACCATGATACTGAGATTCTTGCTACCATTTATCCGCATTACATATTCCTCCACTTCATCATCCCCACTTACGCCTTTTGTGACGCTGGCCATAAGCCCGACAGTCTAAGGCCGCGAGGCCTCAGTGGTGGTTTTGGGTTTTGGCTCAAATTGACCGGCTGTATTACGCCAACTCTCCTGTTCCACCAGATCTGTTGTTCTGGTTCCTCATTTTCTGCAATTTGCTCTCTTCTTCTCATGTGTCAGGCAGGATGCCTCTTGTTTTGTCCTCATTCGTTTTGTTTTTGACCACCACCTTCAAATTTTAACGATCTGACCTTGCTTCAGCTAGATATCCCCAAAAAAGTTAGCAGTAACTGTGCCTCCCTGCCTGTGCCGGTTTATGGGTGACCACGTCTACATCGGATAACGCCCACTGTTTTTGACACTGCCCCTTTTCCGTGCAATCCACTGCACTCACAAATTTCGCCAGTCATGCTTTATTCTGGCCGTAACATTATGATCATGCCTGACGGTATGCCACCCACCAGGTGGGACTAAACACTATTATTATTAATACACCCTAAATAGATTATTAGTTCAGTGATTCCGCCATGGCAAGGAAGCACAGATATCCGTTAACGAGAAGACCGTGAAAGTCGGATAGTCTGTCCCACAAATGAACAATTTTGTGAGCAAAAAAAGTGAACTACTGTGACAAAAGCAGCAATATCTTTTCTACCAACTCCAGTCAAAAATTGGCCTGATACGGCAAGCTTAGGTTAGCATTTCAGGACTGGTCGCATATGCAGAGTTCAGCTAGGGGGAAAGCCAGATTTCAAAAACCCACCTAAATGCATGGGGCGCTAACAATACATGTTGAAATAACGCAACAGGCGCTTTGAGATGACGCGCACAAAGTCCCTTGCTAGGATTTTATTCGGTATTTCCATAGTACGTGCACACAATATTACATAACATCGCAAGACCAAAACAATCTGACCAAAGTAATGTTGAGCTCCGGTAATGGGAACAAAATTTCGGAATCAATTTACTTCGTAAGTTGTCTGCAAGCATTTGGCGGGAGAAAAGCCGGTGTAGGTTACTATACAACGCTGTGCAACACGGAACAGCTAAGCAGTCCTTTAGCTAAATATGGCAAATCCTGCACCATACTGTGCCACCAAAATCAAGTTAAAAATGTAGTTTCTAGGTTGAACCAGCTCAAGTGACTACGGACACTTACATTGGCCAAGTGGCTCACGGAACATGTGCTGCCCAAAGAGTCTGCTGCTTGCCTATGACAGAATTAGTTTGCAAGGAGGGCCAAGTCAGTCGACAAAAGGGACTGTTTTGTGGGCCACGGCCATTAGGGGTAAGGATTCGAACTGGAGTTCAAGGGATGACTGCAAGATAGATGAGTGTAGAACATCGCTTAGAGCAGCTTTATGATGGTCCGCAATCTTTAAGCTTTTAATTGGAATAATCCCTAACCATGTATGAGTAAAATGTTAGAAGACTAGGCCTTAAGGTCTTTTGGCCTTGATCAAGTTTGACAGCCAGTAGTCAACCGGCTAAAATTTTCTCTGGCGACCGAAACTTAATACTCCACACCGAATCTCACCTCTTACAGTGATTATTATCCCCCATGGCAACTGGTTCCCGTGGTTGACCATTGGTGAGGAAAAAAAGCCGCTCCGACTTCATGTCTTGGATTGTTCACTCCAAGACGTAGATGAGCTTGGGGTTTGGGCGGTGTGTTTCCGGACAGCTAAGTGGTTAAAACTGGCTCTTTTAGGTCTTAGTAATGTGAGCGTATACCAAGACTGGACACACATGGGGAACGCTGAAAGGGCTTTTTTGAATCAGAGATTCTGTATTCGTAGTACAAAATGGCGGCGAAAGCGACCGGCCGAGTTTTATCGAAAGTGCTGCATAGAAAGGAAATAAAGTAAACAGGCCTAAACGCTGCTTTTTAATGTTGCACTACTGGAATGGAACACTCCAAATAAAACACAACTCAAATCCTTTTGGGATAAGTGAGTGCGGAATAATCTTATTTGGGGTAGAGGCTGTTATAGGCGTTAGGAGCATGGATTAAAATGTTCGCCTAGTAAATACCATTGAGCCCTTCCCTCTGTTGAGCAATTTACCATGTTTAACAACGTTTGGAAGCGTATTTGCTGCTTAATTCCGGTCTTCCTCTGGCGACTGGACTAAAAGGAGACGAGGAAAACATATAATTGACTTAATAATGATATGTATTCCCGGCTAGTGGGTGGCATAACATCAGGCATTATCATACAGTTACGGTCAGAATAAAGCACTACTGGAGGATTTGCGGGTACCGGGGATTGCTCGGATAAAAGGACAGTGTCATAAACAGCGGGCAAACTCCTATGTAAATTTGGTCATGGCTAAACCTTCATGGGGAAGGCAACACAGTTACCAGGATTTTATCTTACTTTCGGGGGAACATATCGTGCTGAGACCAGATCGTTAAGATTTGAAGGTGGCGGGCAAAAACAGAACGAGGGAGGGCAAAAAAGAGGCATCCTGCCCGGCACACGATAAGGAAACTTTAAATTTCGAAACATGAGGAACCAGAACAACAAAGCTGGTGAGGTAGCAGGATTGCCACGATCTGGCCGGTCAAGTTGAACCACCTATGAGATTTTTCGCCTTTGGATCGTTGGGCTTATGGACTTGGTCACAAAAAGCGTAGGTGGGGATGATGAAGTACAGGAATTAGCAGTACGGATAAATGGTAGCAGGAATCTCATAGTCACGGTGTACACCGACACTGTAGAGACTCACAAGTGCCACTGTTGGAGTGGAGTCGGGTGTAAAAGTTCCTTGGGAGAGGGAGTTGGTGCTAACACACAAGACGGAAAGCAAACTGTACAGAAAATGACTGACTTTTTAGGGAGCATAGAATGAAAGTCAGCGAGATGTTTACACCCAAACGGAAGGTTCTGCAGATTAGAATGAACGCGTCCTGGAGGCGGCTGGGGCCGCGTGAAAAGTTTGTTCGCGGTTATAGGTAAGGGATCGGGTGGGCGAGAGGGCATCGTCAAAAGTATGAAGTAAATGGTAGTGGTAATGCTATCAAACTGGGTATGGCAGTGCCGTACCATCATCGCACTGACATAATCCGGTTTCTGGACAACCCAGTGAGAGACGTCATGTTTGAGGTGATTGAGCTGGGATGTGCAATGCTGTGGGCAGCGGGCTTTTTTGAGTTAGCCCATGAAATCCGCAGATGCAGAACAAGGCCAGTGTTAGATCGCAGGTATTTTTTGGTCCGGACAGGGATCCCTTCGGGTGGAAAGCACAGATGAGGTGGAGTGGTTAACAGCCAAACAGGGCGTCCGAATCAGGTGTAGCCGAAGTTCGAAGCTTGGGAACAAGAGGAAATGGGATGAGATCAGTAAGGCCTGATGAGTCTTAGGAGGCGTTAGGTAGGATGAAGTCCAAAAATAGAGGGAAAGCTGAACGTTCACCACGGTTAGGGTGGTGACAGCAAGTGATTAAACGAGACAGGATACGGTAGATTTGTACTTAGTAGCCTAGCGATCAAAGACTATGCTTGCAACTGTAAGCTGTTGTAGTACCAGAAACAGAAAAAACATCATAAGTACGCAAAGGGGTGCTGTGATAAGCGAAATCATACCCAAGGACTGACTGGAGTGGAACCTCCGAAATGGTTGACCAGATTTTCCGTGGGTTATTCCGTGAGTTGGACAATACCATAATCTAGGAGGGAAAGTGAATGTAAAAGTAATGGTCGCCAGTCCCCGAAGCACTGCTATCAGCTTCAGTTAACGAGCGGTGCATGGCGAAAAAGCCTTTGGGTTCTAGTCTGGTATACTGGTAGTGTAGGGTTTAGGAATCTTATTGCGTAAATATTATTCATTTTTCTGTATCCACTTCCGGGAGCGGTGGGTAGGTGTGTGTGTTTTTTTTGGTTAATGATGTGAGCTTTGGTGCGGTGCAACTCAAGTATGACGAAGGCAGTGTAAACCGTGGGCATCGCAGGACGCCTTCAGGCTATCCCATGTATGTTTTTTTAAAGAATTTATTTGAAAGAGGAGAGTTCAGCTTTTTACCGTCTGTTGTTTATGACGTTGCCAGATGATCGACACAAACGGGACGAGTCCACCACCAGCAGCAACAAACAGAAAACAACAGTGTTCTTTTATGGATTTCCTGAATTAAAGGCCAGATTCAAAACTACCGGCGATGGACGATGCACCCGTGCTACTGGAGGGGTGGAGAATATACGAACGCAACATGGTTCAACGTAACAGGGTGACCCACCTGCAGGGCGAACCCGCCCACCA
>SJOL01003465.1:133883-159330 GCA_004794785.1 Opisthorchis felineus | reverse complement strand
ATGCCTGTAAACATGCTCTCCAAAAATAAACGATACATGGTGGATTAGTACTGAGTCCCTTCTCCGTTCACTATTATTCCGTTCTACACAATAATGCTTTCAAATAAATCGTGGTTGCACAAGAGGGAAGCATGATTTTCGAATACTGATGTTATGCTGTCGATGATGATTATCCTGGAATTAATGGAAAAATGCTAGACACCACCAATAATAAGTCTGCCGGCGGATTGCATCATCAGTCGAGAATCGATAAAGTCTGGAGTACTCATGCGGAAACGATGACAGCGTAATTAAACTTGAAATCCAGTAGAGGAAAACGTGATCATTGTTAAGTTGAACAATAAAATCAGAGAGTGGCAACATCAAACCCACTGGAGAAAAAACCATGCAAATGATATTACGTGATTTCAGTTAAGCCCGGGGTCAGTGAGATTCATTGACTTGCAGTTTCCTCGTTAGGTCTATTTCTCATTGCTTCACTCCCATGCAACTAGTATTGATTTATCTAAATGAAGCCTTGTAATTGGTGGAAGAAAGAAATGGAGCAAGGAGGGGGGCTTGGGACTGGGCTTTCACAAAAAAGTATTCTCCGTAATTAACAACAAACGGTAAACTGCTTTAGATTTTGACTCACTGAATATTTCTTTTGTCGGAAAAGTCTACTTGAACTCATTTATATGCAGTGTATGACTCGATCGAGCTTAGAAAATGCGCAGATGGAACCAAAGTTAAGAACGTACGTGTCTGTCATTTTAGATTCATTCTATCGTTTCTGGTGTAGACTGATCATATGCGGTGCAACAGGACGCACAGGTACACATCTGCTATCAATAATTTCCTAATACAAATAACTCGAAATTTGTAAGTATGATTAACACGTGGGACAAACCGGTGCAGCAATCAAACNATTTTATGTTACACTGGTGAACCCAGTCTGGAACTCCGCAATCGCCTTACGCGGGTTTCCTTATGCAGGAGATATTTTCATGCTACCAGGCGGAAGGTGACTGGTTCCAGACTCCGTGTAGTCCTGTGGAAGACACACTGCTGATGATTCCCAATAACGACAAATCAGAGCCGCCGTGTTTCTTGGCCTTTCAGCAAAGATCGGTTTCACTTACACGACGAATCTCTGTCAGGAAGGTAAGATTACTGAGACCCTCAAATCCCATCAAAGTGGCATTAGGCAACCCCCCAAGACTCCAGGCCATAAAAGCCAGCTGCCGGTGGAACGCTGAAGCAGTCACTCAATTCAGAAATTTCATAGAAGTACGGCCGACGGTGATGGATGTTCACCCAACGCCGATCGGACAGCGTGGATCATGGTCAAAAGTGCACTCCAAATACCTGGATGCTCCCTGTAACTTTGGCACTCCTTTGTTAGCTATAAAGCTGCTGCGTTCCATGCTAGTGAGTCTTTTTTCGGCATTAAGACAGTGGAGTGGGGACGGCAGTTAGTTAAAACAATCTCCATTAGAAATTTTCACCTATTGATTCATTCTCCGGTCTAGTCAAAATCAATGTGGTATAAGTAAGTTTTATTCCCGCCAAACCGCCGTGTTCTTTTCAACCCACTGGATAGGTGTGTGGGAAATAAATTTTTCCATCTAGTTTCCAAATTTCGTTTGATCAGGTGAAATGTAATAAATTGTCATTTTTGTATCAAACTGTTACCACCGATGTCAACTCCAGCCGGATGGAATACTTCCAGCAGCTCGCTGTTCTTCTCTGATGTATGTATTCAGTTGATTACATATCCTTCCTTTTGAAAAAAGTTACCAAGCTGATACAAAGTCGATACATGCTCACGCAGATGTTGAAAAATAGCCCACCTCTTGAAGCACATTTAATCATCTGGGTAGAAAAGATCAAAATTTAATTCGTCTTTCGCGGAGTACACTTATTTACAATCTTCTGGCTAACTGGAGAATAGACTGGATTCCTTCTCAGTCCCCTGTCTATGACGTTTGTCATGCTTTGACATGCTTCAGGAACGCAAATGCCTGTTTCATTTGATACGATATTTGAGACTTGGTAGCATATTGCCTTGAAAGAAGGCTACTCTTGAAGACTGCTGAAAGCAATTCAGATTCGCACAGTCTGGGTTCAAGTACGTTCAGGACTAAGACAACCGGACGAGGTCGAATAAGGGCGACGTATTCTATAGGGGAAAATGTTAGTAGCTCAGGTAGTGTAGATGGTCGCTGGCTTTCTCGCTGAGCTGGGCAATTTGATTGCAAACGTGTGATCACCAATCGGGGCAAAATGGCTCAGAGGTTAGAGCGCGAATTTACTGACCGGAAGGTCCGTGGTTCGAACCCGACCTCTGCCTCTCGACTTCCCCTGTCTAGGCTTGGGCAACCTGGCAGTATCCCAGCCCTCATGCTTCCCTCGGGTGGCATGGCAGTTAGACACCGAAAGAATGTTACAGCTGAACGATTTTTTTACAGCTGAAAGCACTGATGATGTCATCTCGGTTGGTGATGAAACGTTCGGAATCAAATTGCCCAGCTCAGCGAACAAGCCAACGACCAGGGCGAAGTATTTTTTTGCAGTTCCATTGGTGAATTTGTTCACTCTTCATGTCGGTGATAGGGAAATGGAGAAGGTTCTATAGAAAAAGCGAGTTGAGTTTCTCAGTAGCTTCCATGTTCATGACAAATCGAGTGATGAATACGAACTACACCGTTTCATACACTATATCAGAGCCACTTGTTCTATACGCATGACGTGAACAGCGGTTAGGACAAAGGGCGTTCATGAAGTGTACAATAGATTGCTCTCCTTCGGGGAAGTCGTTATGTCCAGTCTACTGTACAAGAGGGAATTCTCAAATTCTGCTGCCCTATTCAACAATGTCGCTCGGTACTTTAGGCGTGCTATTTGACAATACTTATCTGGACATAATGTCCATTTTGTTCAAGTATTCCGAAGGCGATGGGTTACGTTTTGCCTGAATAAAATTTTTGCAGGGTACTCCGCTTCAAGGACCTTTCCTATGGAAAGGCACCTCTATCAAGAAGACAGTTTTAGAGGCATGGAATTCATTGCAGTGCAATCCATTTTGAGAAACCCGACCTTCTTTCTGCAAGACAAGAATCACTCTTTGGTTCCTAGCTCTTTATTCAGGAGAACTAAATACCCACTGGTCACAGACGGGGCAAGTGTAAAGCGTCATGACCTAATCTGTTGTGTCCATACTGTTAATCTGAGCATCGCCATGCGAATTTCAAGGTTTAACCACATGTAGGACACAAAAACCTTCATGTTAATAAATTTCTCTTAGACAACAATAGGTTTGGCCCGAACGATAAAATTCCATACGCCAAAGGTACCTTTCGTTGGAACAAGTCATGTGTAAGGTACCAATTTAGAGTGGTGAAGCTCACGAACAGAATGAGACAATTCAAAATAACTCAATCGCTTCTGAGTTCCATCGTTGCATTTGTTGGACCAAGTGCACACATCGTAATAATTCGTCATGTTTAGGGATCCTTATTTAATTACAGCTAGTTGAAAGAACCTAGCTGATGGTGGTCGATCAATTTAGGACAGATTCAGCCAGTTGCAGTGATACACCTCACAAACGGATACGCAACAGTGCTAACTGTATGGGGTATTTGTCCCAAATGAAATGGAAGTTTCTCTCCCATACCCAATAAAGCTGTTGAAATGAACACGCAGATGCAAATACAACTTGACCAGCACAATAGGACAATGACTAGTAGCTCGTGAGAAACTTTAATGGAATCCTCCAAAGGTCCTGAAAACGGGGAGTGCTTTACCGGAATCAAGAAGAACAAACTTTAGAAGTTTTAAATAAATGTTTTATAGATTAGCCGGCCTCCAACAGTTCGAATGAGCCGGGTTAATAAGACGGTCACAAACACTAGTCGATGTAATGTTACACGTTTGTGCACAAACAATCATTGCTCAGTTATCGATTGGTTTGTGGGCATTAGGCGTTGACAGTTGACTGGTTCACAGATTCGCCGTGTGAGGCTTGCCGATATTATGCTCAGGCGACCGCTCACTTCTCTGCTCTGTCTATGTACACCCAATTGAAGTCCCTCACAGATCACAGATCATTGCTGATAACTGTGATCAAATGAATGAATGGGTTTTTATTTCGCACGAAATGAATTTTTACGAAGCGCTGTGTTTTGACGTTGGCCTTACGGACTCAGAAGTCACTGGTAATGAGACTCAGGTTACCGATGTTAACATGATGTCACTGGACTTCCTCCAGTGTTGCTACAATGCCGTTTGTCGGTAGTGTGAGCAGATTTGGGAATTTTATTAGAGATTTCATCCCGTAAGCGAAGCCAGTCGACGCTCGAGACTCTCTGGAGTGTCGTGGCACGTGCGCTGCCGATTAATTCCTAAAAGGATGTAACAGCCGCACTGTTTCTCAGCTTTTCAGCATTGATTAGCTTCACTCAAAAAACGCAATCTCCATTACGATGCCATCCATTTGTGAATGTGTGTTTCACGTTTCCGACTGGAGAAAGATAATGATATTTCAAAATTTTACTGGCGGTGTCTTCTTGATGAGCCGGTTTAACCTACCCAGATAGATCGGCGCCAAATTACAGGACGCACAGTTTACCGAGGAATTCTTGAAATAGAGCCAGGATATTATGTTCATGAAAAAGCATAACATCCAAGCTTCATTACATCGTAGAAAACCTTCCCCTCAAACCTGGCGCTGAAACCCCTGAACGTGATATCTTGATCTTAGCTTCAATAATTGATATTACTACAAAACTAACATTCAGAGATGATGATCTCAACAAGCTATTGCGACCATCGTTTAATACCTCTTGTGGCCAAACCAGTTTTCTTAGGAGTAGACTAAAGTTTCAGATGGTCGACCAACAATGCGAGTGGACCGGTGAGGTGACTTACACTTAGGGTGGGTGAACATGTACAAACGTTTTAGACGGCTGTGGGACAGATGATTCCGGTTATCTTCGATATCGATGTATAGATTGCTCGATCGATCACAACCAGTGTAAGCAGAAAAGCCCTTCGCCGCGGAGAACCAAATACCACTCGCATGTCTCATCAGTGGTATCCACCGTTACACCAGAACTGTCTGCTGCCTAAGACACATATTGCCGAACTTACATCGTGCTCACAGTGCATTGCTTTTTTGCCCTACCTCATGCATCCAATAAGCAAATAATTCAGTTTGCGGCACCGATTATCATTGCCAATCGGAACTGGACTTGCGTAAACAGAAGCATTCGTCGAACGCCGACTACTTAGTTGGAGCATTTGTTTCATGCAGTCTGCGATGCGATAGTGAGAAGGTGCAAAATCCATCTAGGGGACAGATGAGTTACTCTGTACGGCCATAAAATAAGCGCTTACTTCCGGATATTCGGAGGGTGAAGTTTGATAGACAAATAAATTTCCATTGGTAGTCGCCGTACCAACCTTTTTAATAAACAGAAACCTGGCGTTCTCAGTTCACAGAACAATTAGAGGTAATAAAACGAACAAATTAATCGGAAGTAGGCAAAACTATGATTAGAGCCAGGTTTATTTTGTTAGGACGGGTGGCCGTATTGCCACTTTTGATGAATTTACCTTCGTACCTCTGTTACTTATGAAATAAACGGATACGAAATGAAAGCTATTCAGTGGAAAATACCGATACTGGTCACACATACAGATGGGCTCATGGGGGGGTTCATGAGTGTTTGAATCATCTAGGCCCGTTGCCTTAATTAGTGGAAGAGACCAATTCTGATAAGTTTTCTTCATTAATTTCATTATCCCAACGACTGGAGTTCATTTCGGTTTGTTGCATCGACACCACGGACAAAGTCGCTACCATCATCAGTAGTACGTCACTTATTGATTTAATTTAATTAATTAATTAATTATGCTTATGCTTATGGAATGTTGCGTAACCCGTGTGTCACTCTTCAAATGATCTCCCTCCCCTCCACATCTAAATGTGGACCAATCTGATGGCTTTTGATAGCATTTCAGCAAGTTATGCGGCAAAAAACATCACAGCGAACTCCAATGGTATGAAACTTTTGGGTAACGGAATCAGACTGTCTGCACCTGCGGGATATGTATTCAACATTTTTCCGAAAACATCTACACTGAGCATTTCTTATGACTGGATGGTATGGTACACTGGTGCAGCGTGGAATTCCCAAAATGAGGTACTAATACTCTCTCTTTTAGGATTTTGTTATTCAGTGTCTCATGCATATGTCTGACGGCCCTGATAAGCTCTTTACTCGCGAGGGGCATCAAAATGTCCTGTACTGTTGTAAACAGATAGTTTCTGGAGTTTGGTGGTTGATAACGTGTAACTTTATCGCGCTGAGAAGCGGCAAAGCCATAGCAAGGTGTTCACTTGCTCGCACATGTGTCTCACATGATTGCCGCTACCTGTAATAGTGAGTATAACCCGGAAGACCCACACTGATAAACACAGTTACGCACTGTACCAGGTTGATTTGATCTAAATCAGTGTTATCTGCACTTTTCAACCCACACATTGACGGAATGTGCTATGTTATGAGACCCATTCTATGCAGGGAACATGACAGCGTTCCCTGTCGGGTGGTTCTTGACTTTGGTGCACCATTGTGTTCACTATATTAAGTAGGTTGTACATATGGGTTACAGAATCAGAACGATTAATCATACCCGCGGAAGGGAACCGCTGGCGTCTCATTTTCTCCCTTCTGTGAAAAACGTATTATTACTTTATCGTGTGATTATACTATGTTCTTCTATCTTCCTTCGCATTTCTTGTTTTTCACTTGGCTGTTTCTGTTCACAAATAAGAATCGCAAGGGGTCCAGGGACGCACCTATTTAAAGGATGAATTGAAGACTTATCATAAATAGTGAGGAGGGTCACGTTTGTGTTTCAGGCTAATGATAAACCCTTCTGAATTGCCGCTTACGAGTTACAGAGTCGGGTTCGAGGTTTGAAGAGCAGATTCCTGACTGGATTGGAAACTTTCCACCGTACTGAAATTACTGGGTAGCAACTACGTGTATTTCGGGTGTTTCCTCATTCCAGAAGAACACCGATACAGTTCCTTCGACAACAGAAAACGGGGTCAGACATGTCAAACCCAGAGCTTTGATGATTACCCTTTCAGACCAGATAGAGAAATGCAACCATGTAACTCACACCCGTTGTCACAAAATACTGCACGGTAATTGCGCAGCTAACTACCACACCTCCCCAAATTATCGGTGAACGAAACAGTGGCAGCTACAACCACTGTACGACATGTACGCGGTTCCTTCAGTTTATAATGATGATGATGATGATGATGATGATGATGATGATGATAAATTACGCAGAATGTACATCTTTGAGCAAAGGTATAAATCATCGCTAATAAACAACTTCTGGTGTTACGCATCTAAAGAATTTTGTAAGATTTTTTCTCCTTCGTTTTGACTGATATGATTCATTCCACATGGGGTGTTTCTGGCTGCCTTACAAAGAGAACTGGATAAATTTTAAATCCGTAAATTGTAAAACTGAATATGGCCAAGAAAGAGCACTTTCCTGCCCGGTACCGTTAGTATTTTGCGCAAATTTTCTCCGGTCTTCTCAAAACACAGCTACATCCAAGGGAAATCGTTTTTTACGACGTCATCCTAAAGCCGTGGCCTGGGCGATCGGTTTTCAGAAGTTAAGGAGATGGGGGGGGTGCGCCCTTTTGGCATTCAATGATGCAATCAATCACGCAACACGCAACCCACGGTCAGTTTTTCGTGACGCCTCTGTGTTTCAAAATATTTTTTATTAGTCCCCTTGGGAATTGTCGCGAAGTCTCTGAAGAACCGTAAGTTCTCTAACGTTCTTTTGGAATAATTTAATTCAATTTAATATCTTCATAGGTCACAATCTGGTTTAGAAGAACACAAATCTGTGGTTTAAAAATAATTCTAGAAAAATATAGCATGCTTTTAACTGAATGCTCGTATTATTATCGATTCTGTAGTTCTGAGGACTTGAATTTTTTCGGAATGCCAGGATATACATCAAAATCGTTCCAGGAATTGGCATGAGACCACAATACTGCTGGGCGTACGAGACCGACACAAAATTTGTCACACTAGTCCAGTAACCTGTCTGCTGATGATCAACTGATGTGACGGGACGAATCAACACACAATCGGTGTACATTATCGGTGTGCTGTCAACGTGCCGCTAATTTGAACCGCTGCTGCACGGAACTATCATGAGGTTAAGCGATGTTCATAATCGTCTCTGGAAAACAAACCAGAAACTAACGAAGTAAAAAAACGTATAAGGGAGCTTGACAGTACATACTAAACGCTCACCAGCAAAGCGATAAGGGGCAGCCCCCTAATAAGCAACCTGCAAGACAGGCCATTACATCCATACCTTCCCCTGATTCAAAAAGACTTTACCCACCTCTTGCGAGATTTGGTTTGAGGACGACGTCGTTGAATGGAAAAAACCCAAATCTCAAGAAGGATCGATCTAGATGTATCCGACGAGGAACGTCCTCTCCTAACACAGCCCAAGATACAAATTTTGTTTTCAGTTTTTCTGCATCAGGACGCAAGGATAGTTACAATAACGCACACTTCATTCCAACTTCTTTGTGGTTTCCAAACCCACCTCAAACTAGGGCCTAAACTTAATTTTTGTAGTCTACCAAGAAAGTGGACTCGAGATACTGTCAATAAAAACAAAGGTATAGCCTGGCCTAAGATATACTTTCAAAATCGATGCTAAGCTACACAACACATTCGTCTCATTCACACTGAAGATTTCGCGCCACTGGTTCTCAAACCGTTCAACTTTCATTTCGTGCGTAATAAAACAAGGACTGTTGAAAGGCTTAAACTGTGTACAGATGTAAATTTTTTATGGCAGAACCCTAAGAGCACTCCTCAGAACAGAAGCCACCTATGTTCCGAATACTTATCGGCGACGCAACTCATTTTATGTGTCTCCTGAAGAAGGACCAACCTCTCCACCATTTTGTTCCAGAACGACTTTTAAAATGTCACACGCAACTCCGCAGTACGGGCAAACAAGCCAGTATCGACCATCGGGACCATCGTGGGGCTATGCAAAAGTCCGAAAGCAACGGGCGGTTTTTTGCTTACGCGCTCGTAAGGATCTACTACGGTAAGGGAGGTTACACTTGAGAGTGTCTCGCATGAAAATAAGATAAAGACTACCTGTAATTTGAAGGCGTTTGGATAAGAAAAAAGCAACCGCTAGTTAAGTACAGACGCCTACAATCACTGACATGCAGTGGTCGCTCACTCAAATTGGGGCTGCTGTCTCCTACTTAAATTAATTGATTAATTAATTAATTAATTAATCATTAAATCAGTTAATCAGATTGCTTAGTCTGGTCTCGGTGAGATTTGTTTCGAAACGGCCATACTTTAAGACCGTAGAAGTGCGTCTCATAACTTCCCCGTGAGGCACAATAACAGCTTAAAAAAGATCAAACTGTAAACTTTGTGCTTCTGTGTTTTTTTTACAACATTTTGGCTCTAAGCGTGAAAAAAAATGTCATTAGAGACCCCGTAACATGGATGGTACCGCTCAAATAAAATGTGCGGCAACTTAAAGGAAGCTGAGATGCAAAAATTACCCCGAAATAACACCAGTGTTAAAAACATAAGCAAAACGTGCACACAGTAATTAGGTCCGTGGGATGATAGATTTGGCGTGTCTAAGACTGAATAACTTGGCCTGATGCGTGACTAGCATTCATTTGTTTAAGAACTCGTACCATTTGGAGTGCTCCAGCTACAGTGGGCAGTGGACGAAAACGGGCGCAATACTAAACGATGTGTGTGTCTATTCCATTTGGATTTTTAACCCTGCTATATCGCGAAAGGAAGTGTTTGATGCTCGCCCGGCAAATTTAGGAATGCGAGAAGCAGAGTGATGATGTCTTGAGATCCAATAAAGACTTCGCTGTACTCAAGGTTTTTGCATTTCGTCAATATGTGCTTTGTTTCAGCGTTGTCCAATGTCCACATTGCAAGCCTCATGGTCATCACAAATGCCTGAAACTGTTCCCAAATACATGCATCCAATGAGAGGTTGTACAATACTGGGCAAAATCAACTCAATACGAAAATAAGTTGGTTTCAAGGTAGGATTCAAACAAATCCCAGCTGATTCTCTCTTAGAGGGATGTCGAATAGTTTACCGTGACATTATGAGTACTAGTTTTTTTCGGAAAACATACTGTAATATCTCGAATATCGAAACAACTGTAAAATGGATAAGTTTTGTACAGCACATCAGATGGGAAATATCACAAACGCTAAATTAAGCTAAGAGTCCGTTGATTTAATTCGAAAATAAATGGGGTTTTGACGATTTGGTGCGCACTAGAACATTAGGTTGATGGGAATGCGAGGACTACGCCCATCTGATGACATCGGAGAAGGGTGGACCTTGTAGAGGGCTATCAAAATGCCTTCACCAACCTATTTTATTGTGTTGTTCCGAATTACTCGACCATTAGCATGCTAATATACCCAGTCACATCCGTAGTGGTTGGTTAAAAATCGGCTTATCTAATCGTAAGTGATTATCACCAAAAAAACAAAATCAAACGCAATCGCTTTTTAGTGTAGCATTCGCTTGTGTAGAATACAGCCAGGCTGTCTTCCAAGAAATCACATAAAGGTGACCGACCAGTGTTTGTGAGTAAAAAATCAAGCGACAGCAACCAAACGTCAGAAGGAATTCCATAAGTTTTCCGAATAAAACAGCCAACAGTTTGAGAAATTCAGGTCTAATCACCAAGCTGGAAATCGGCGGCGCACCCCTTCAGTTTGTTTTTCTATAAATTAAGAGTCCTTAATCAAGGGAAGCATGTATCGAACTCACAATGACGAAGTAGACTGACGGTATTTCCGATAACAGGGAAAGTTCCAATGGGATGGGGAGCTCCGGTTCGGTCGTCTGCTTCGTATCACCGCAGAGAAGCCATTAGTTCGAACCATTCCATTTTTAGATGAACTCAAATTCCTCTGACACTTGCAGCTAGCAAATTGTTCTCGTCATTGGCTCAAGGGTGTTGTTTCTTTCCCTGGATTATCACTTGTCGATTGCACATGGGTTAATTTCACCTTAAACATGGTGTCACGATATATTTTCTCATAATTGTGGGTAAACGAGTTTTAGCGAAGTTATTACCTGTCTGGTTGACTAAATAATCGATGAACACTACATAGGGGCGAGGTGTTTGCACCTTGCAATTTTCGACATGAAAAATACATTCCGCAAAAGGGTATCTGTCTACAAAGTATTTCTTTTCAATCTGCTCGATTTCCATTCAAGCTTACCCAGAAGTTTGTCTCCTATGGTAATTCGAGTCTTAACGATTACAGTTTCAAACTACATTGTCGTTTTCGCCCAACTCTGAGGCAATCAAGAAAATATAACGGCACCACGAGCAAATCGGTTTGTCGTGGTTTTGGATGACGTAAAACCGCGCCATTGACTTTGATCGTCGAAATATGGCCAGGGCAAGTTAAGACATGAAGGTTCTGGCATCTCTATTACTCCTGTTCAGCCCTGGGCAGCCCAACAGTATCTAAGCCCTCGTTCTGCTTTGCGATGGTGTGACAGCTAGGCACCAAGGAGGTGTCAAACCTGAATGATTTTTGTCATTCCCAGGAGACTTAGTTCTTGTTTTTAGCTTGGAGGTGGTGCAAATTATACTGCTTGAGGATTTGTGAGCCTGCATTATCTTTCAGCAATTTTTCAAAGAATAATGGATTATGATTATTCTAGAGTTTTGTCACAAAAGCCTTGGCAAAACAACACTTGCAAGCTGTCGTTTGGCTTGTTTAGCTCTTTGATATGAAGTGCCCTTGCAGCCCGCTACTTTAGGAGCACTAATGCGGATATGTCGAACTTTATTAAATCGAGGCGACACTTACTAAAGAAGGAGCTCCTCCAGAGAAAAGCCGGTCCATTTGAAAACCTACTGACCTGGTGTGTGGAACACTCCTCTTAAAGAACTGTCTCCAGCATCGACTAAGCCTTTTTCTAGTCTGGACTTATCAGCTCAACTTCAATTTAATCTGTTACTTTTGTAAAAAGTGCTCATTGTTTCTACGGTTAGTTGGATCTGTGAAGGTAGATTCCGCTCAAATATCAATCAAAGTAAACTAGTATCAAGTACAAAGACAAAGATCCCTCGAAGTACAAGCCTACCAGGAATGCAGTCTTAAATGGTAGGTGGTGATGTGGCCAAGAAATACGCATCATTCCAGGATACACTGCTGATACCAAAGTCTAATATTTTGCCATTTCTCAGGATCCATTCTCTTCGAAGGAACCGTTTACTGGCGCGCAAACAGTTCTTTAATAAAAATGTTGAGTGGATTCGCAGACATAGTAGAGTAACTGAAAAATACAAGCCAGTAGTTGATTAACTTGAATGGGGGAGGCCTGGACCTTTATCGCATCAAATTCATTTTGATGAACAATATAAGCCCTTTTGGGTGGAGGCCGTAGGTCTCAAAATTAACTCCTCATAAATGAGAATTTCTGGCACCGGATCGACAGCACGTTCACTCAAAATACTATCTGGTGGTGAGAAACCAAATCATGACTGACAAGTTTTTGATTGGCATGAGAAGTCAGATAAAATTAGGCGATCAAGTACCTGTTCATTGTTAATCCCAGGTTGCTCACCAAACGTTACTGATTGCTAGCTTCGTAGACCACCTCTCCCCACAGGGTTTCTCTTCAAAGCTGTTGGAGTCCAGCGGATTAAACTCAGTCGAACATACAATGGAATAGTGTCCTGGTGAGTGCCAATGCGGCCTTTCCCTGCACAATAATTATCTTATATATAAGGCAGGGACAAGAGTGAGGGAACCTAAGAGGGGGAGTGGCCTATGAATTTTCCACCTACCAGTATAGCTGCAGAGTCCAATAAGATAGAATACCGTCTCTAGTTCGGTACACTACGCACATGCGTCTATTCGGTAATATTTTGGCGTTTAACTTAAGAAAGAGAAGATTTGGCCTCTACCATTTTCCCTTCGGTGCGTATGTTGGTCTATCGATTAGTTGACCAAAAACAACCAATTGAGCCAATAACGTTTATCGGGTCAAAGCAATTTTCCAAATAAAGGTGGTGATAGTCTATGCTGGCTGGAAGTCAGTTCGAACAATCTGGGTTTTCCACCTTGGAAGAGTAACTGCAAAGTTTAGAGAAAGTTCAATTTCCAACGTTCAACGTCACGTGCGTCCCAGTAGGTAAGCTCAATACAGAGAGGCCAGGTAGCGCTTTTTAATGAATGAACCTCCACTGAAGTCAGAGTACACCACGCACTGCCTGAATGGGTTCTTCGGGGCGCCCTCGATAGACGTGTTGGATGTGCTCTGTACTTTAGAATTAACTGTCCATGGCCAAACAGTTGGCGTCACTTGAGCTTCATTGTAGGGCTAACTCTGTATGCGTGTATTCCTGTTAAATACGTTATTGTTTAGGATATAAATCACAGCGAATCGGTTACTGGACGACTCGTGGTTGCAAAAATCATATGCCTACCCTTTAACACATTTCTGAAAGACCAGTTAAACGAATGGCCAAAACAACAAGCATGATGTCCATCGTCCAGAGCAACATAATGTCCAAAATGAAGTAACTGGAAGTGATTGGCTCCCTGGAACTTTATAGGAGCGGCATGATCGTGTCGGAAACAGAGACTTTTGACCTTCTGATTTCTGGATATTAAAAACAACCAGAACCTCTCGCACCGAATTGGGTGTATGCTGAAAGTTACCGGATAAAACACAAGCTTCCAGTGGTCAGTGTACCACAGTCACGTGAAATTATATTAGAGACGGGGAAATTTTTTGAAATGAGGAGTCAGTAAACAGTTTTGCCCAAATGAGTTGCTTTTCGCACCATCATATCCGCCGTAATTTTGTATACCTAAATCCGTATTAACAGCAACGCAGGTGGCGCAGCTGCCTCTGCTGGTGCTGACGCCTTCCTCACAAGTATGTGTTCACATTAATTAGGTAATTCACTCTCGGAAACGCCCGCGAATCACGAGAAGAGGTGTAACCATGTCACCTCAGATGTCTAGTCTTGAGCAAAAACATTTCCCCGAGGAATACATTCGGATGTTTTCTCGTCGTGCACAGAATGCCAGTTGGATTTACCGAATGACAAATATTGTCTGGGGAACAAATGTTTTTTTATTGAATGTGAATAAATACGAAAACGACAGGATGAATAAGACTTGTGGAATTATCAGTTATAATGTTCTGCTCAAAGCGGTATCGTCATGAAGTGTTGTGCCAGAAACATAATTGCATGTTACAACGTGTGATCCTTAAAAATATTTTTCAAGAACAATTTCCAAAATGCAATTCGATTCTTAGTATTTTTGTTCCTATTATGTGTCTGAATGTCTACCCGTTAGGTCGTTGTCCTTAAAACCACGGCTTTATTCCAAAATAGGAATGTTTCGGCTCACACGAAACTATGGAATAACGCGTGTGTTGTTCGATAAAACCAAAGATCATGCGGGTAAACATATAAAACATGTTTTGTGATGCCGCATTGTGCATAAGCAATAAAAATAAATTACAGATAGCAGCATGAAAATTTGACTTTCTGATTTGTTTTATATTCCAGCGTATAACAGTTATTAGGTACAAATAAGCAGGTCGTTCGAGAGACGCAGGTAATTACGTCGGTTAATTACTTTGTGTCCATGGTGTGTGTTTCGAAAACCATAACCTGACAATGATGATTTGTGACGCAAAGGGTTGAGCAGGTCAGTTCTCATCTGATCACACCATCTTTCATGGAGCAATGAAAAAGTCAACATTCTTGTTAATATAGCGTCACCGTTCCACTGCAGTTGTCCGAAATCTGTGGACCGCGTAGTGCAACTCGTCTTCGTGGCATCACCCGGTGGCACCCAGTACTCGGTGCCACCAGTGATTCGAAATCATCAAATGGCAAACACGTGGGAGCTAGTATAGTAAAAAAAGTCAAGCCCAAATTATATTATATATTATTACATATATATTATATATATTATATTATATTATATATATATTATATTATATATTATATATTATATATTATATATATTATATATTATATTATATATAGTATATATTAGGGGTTTTCCTACTTCAAAAAGGTTAGTTTGGTGTTAAACGCTTAAGTAGTAACTTTGTCCTTAGCCCAACCAGTCTGAAGAACCACGGAGTTTGTACGCCGAATTTCGGCCTGTTTTCCTACCCTCGTTGGTAGTACGCCTGGCTTGTTTGCTCAACTGCTTACCGGGACATACTTTCTCCATGCAGGTTTACAGGCCACCAGATCAATTTAATGGATGATAGTTTTGATGAGATGTATCCAGTAATAATCAGCTACACTGCGGGATTTCGTTTTTTTAGATAAAAAGGGTTCGTGCGAGCAACCCGGTTACAAGTGATGTCATCAGACTCGAAAGTAGGTCACGACAATTCTCTCAAAACTGAGTCAAATTTTGTAGGAACATTAAAGCAACTGACACGTTTGTCTGTAGGAATCTAATGGAAACTTAAGCGCATGAAGTTGCGCGTTACGCAAGGCAAACAGAGAGGTAGAATTCTTTTAGTTTTGGTCTGGTACTTATCTCTATAACAAGGCAGAGGCTAATTCGTTTGTAACGTCTTCTATGCGAGTTTCCCAATGGATTTCTCCTTTTGATTCTGGATACTGGAGATGATCAAAATATCGTTAATGGGAGGGACATTTTAAACCGGGAGGTATGAATTTGGGCAGATCATCACAGGCATCTGTTTTCAAACACTTCTCGTTATTTAAATCACGAATGTTGATGAAGTTAATGGATAACCAAAGTCTTCCTATTTTCATGTATTTTGTTAGTGGTTGGTGCCGGAAAACATTCCCGAAGCAGAGAAGAAATTCTTTTAGTTACATTAGAGAGTTTAAATATTAAAATTCTCCTTTGATTTTCGTTGTTTCTCCGCACTTCCCGGGAGAGCTGCGGAGTGTCAGTGCATGGTTGGATGACCAATGAAGCTGGTGGTGTGTGTGACGTCGAATTCAAAAGTTTTCACTTTCACATGAGACGAAAACCTCATAATCCAGAGGGGGTAATATAAGAAGCTGTTATGAACGCGTGTGTATGCATCAGTTCCGTGTCATTTCAGAACCATAAAACCGCGCGAGATGCAAGGGGTGCATGCGTAACCCCCATTCTCTCAGCAGCACGTCGATCCGCAAGTGATAATGTTTTCCCCGGGTAAGAAACATGTTGGCGCCTAGAAAACACGCCCAAATTGACAGGAAGTTTCAATTGTGATAATAACGATTCAGTCAAGCATGAAATAACGCTCTTTAGATGGAAAGTGATATGCAAACTTTCTTAAGCATCGCCCGATTTGCGTCACTACAAACCTGTGCGTACAGTTTTACATCTGAAGAGGTGGAACAATTCCCCCGGGATCAATCATTTTTCCTGCACTGGTAGTGTAGGTTATATCAGGAAAATTGTCAAACATTTGATTAACTACCGGTTTGTTATTCAGATGGATAATGGGTGTATTCACACAAGCGTTCGTGCGTATGAAAGCACACTTTGGCTTAATGTGGATGCCACACGCAATTTTTACGCATAGTCAGGAAAGTTGGCGACGTGACGCGCAGGAGAGTTCCGGTCCCCCTGAAAACTGGGGACATCCAAGAAGTTTGTGCGGCTTTACAGAAGGAACACATATGAAACAGTTTATTGGGAAAGGAATGAAAATATCTTTAAAACGCGGTAAGCCGAAATTATGGGGAAGTTTTACAAATTTGTCACCATTCGTCCAGTAGCGACCAAATGCTGTTTGGCGTTACAAACCTCGATATATTGAGGGTTATGGTTATTTTGGAAAAAGGTGATCCATGTACTTCCGACATTCCAGACATTATCCGCAGTCCACTTGATGCATTTCTGGTCACTTTGAGAATTTGTATTCGTTCCTTCAGCGCGGTGATTTTATTGTTCTGGGCGGTCACGTCACAGTCTTTTGGAGTTCTCAAGCTGAGCGTTCGGGGTACGTGCCGTTGGTAGACCGACCATTCCAACAGACTGGCATCAGGTTCTGGCACTTGTGGACAAATTGCCATCGTATGCACAAACCACAATTTCGTAGGTTATCACTAGGAACGAAAAACGTCATTGTGGAGAAGATTGATTAAGGAGTGCAAATAAAGTTTTGTTAACTGTTGTCTCGCAGATGATCATCACAGACGAGCGATTCAGCTGGATTCAGTCATGTCTCTCGCCAAAACCAAATTTGTGTGCAAACGAGAGTATTTGGAATTTCTTACTTAAAATAAACTGGACACTAAAAAACAAGCCTGGTTCCTCACTGATTTTATGCGAGGTCGGATAAAGGTGTTCAAGTTTTCTGGAGACAGATAACGCAGACAGATAACTTTGGCGGTGGGTGGTCCCTAGCCTCCGAATAACTTAGAGCACCACAGAAAACATAACTTGTCTGCTCTCACGTTACTCTGATATGCAAAGCAATTTATGTCAGTCTCCTCACCGGAGTACCAAGGTGAAATATCATTGTCACATGCCCAGCGAATTGCGGTTTCACTGTACTTGCAAGTAGTATCACAGCTAGACCAGATTTATTTCTAGAGTCGGACATGACAGTACAGGATTCTAACCCCCTAGTTTAAGAGGTCTAGATGCAGTTGGACGTATGTGGACATGTAGGTCAGTCGCGGAGAATTTTGAAACAGTCTTCGTCTTCTTCCTCTCCGCCGGATTTCGCTCTGACACTAGGAGACCCATGAAAAGTTTCACTGCTTTGAAAAATCTTCTTGTCGAAATGACATCGCTGTGTTTTATTAAATATTTCTTAATATGACGGTAGGTCTCCGGTTTACAGCTAGTCACTTGTGTGTCATCAAACGCGTTATCAGACTACTTTGTTCTTTCAAACAACAGTTGGAAAGATGACCACCAACCCAGTAACTGATCAGTAAACTGTCACTGAATTGTGTAAACCATCCATCATGAAAGGATTGAAATACCAGGTATTCAAATCAACTCATCCAGACTATTAATGGTATTCGATGCGAAGACGTGGGAAGGACATACTAGCAAGTAGTCTGCTGTCATGGAGCACACAACAAAATCTTCATCTATTGTTTGAACTGTGGACTCTGCTCTCAATCATGAGAACGCATCCTGAAAGACTGACGACGAACCTCTCAAGCCTAAATATAGGAGTTCTTCATCCATTGGTTATTTGGCTGAAATTTGGCTGCTGGTACCAGTGCGACGCGAATAGGTAACGAATTTTTCTGGCCATATTGAAGTGACTCCGATGCAGCTTTTTGAGGCACGACTGCTGCGTCGAGTGGGGTTATAATGGATAAGGACTAAGCAGTGGTCCGAACATTTTAGCAAACGCTTTCTGACACTCTGAAGAACTAAACCACATTGACTTCCGAAACGAGAATCTTCGCGTGCCCATAAAATACATATAACGTCACGCTATGTATGGCCTGGCGACACTCGCAGAAACCAAAATTCATCCGCTAGTCTCTTTGTTCTGAAGACTTCCAGGGTTTTTTCGCTGCTTGAAATATTCACAAGGTTAGTTTCAGTTAATTTGCATTTCAAAGTGGCGCCGCTGCTCATATTAATGCGAAGCCATTTGTACCAGTCTGTTCATTCAAAACGTACACTGTTCATTCCCCATTTGTAATGCACGTACTACGCTAGACAGTTTATGCTTTCAAAATATGACTTGGGAGCATACTGTAGTAGAATTTACATATTTTGATCAGTCACCTCAACAAAGGCTACTGTGCATCTATCTCTGAAACATGTCAAAAATGCCAGACTGTTTGGCGGCTAGATAGCTGACTTGAACGATTTAGGAGAGGCAAGAAAATTTCAAACTCTCGCCTCATAATGCGTGGATGATTTAATAATTCGTTATTCTTTAGAAAGGTCGTAAAACTGCTGAACTAAGCCGATAAGGACTCAATGTACTTGGCGCACGAAATACAGCTTCTCAGAGTGAGAAATCGAAAAGGCAGCTTTCAGGATGGTTAAGCCACCTAGGCTCTACAGGATCAATTCGGGAACGGAGCTAATGAGGTCATCTAGATGATGCGTCTAGTCAAAGCATCATTTCGTAACGTGGCTACGGTCCCCACGCTGAAAACGCCTATGGGTTTTATATCGTCTGTTCGGCCTTTTAATCCAATATGACTCCGGATAGAAATGCCCGGCTTGGGTAATGGCGTGAAGTTGCGTAATACGCTTGGTTGAAAAGCCAACTAGAAGCATATGACGAGCAAATCTTTGGACGCCGCTAGATACATAATTGAGAAGTCCGGTCCTAACCAGTTAAACAAAAACATTTAGCGAACTTGTGAGTCATATTCAGAGAGCACACGTACTTTGAAATACGTGTGTCAAGTGCTCATCTAAGGGGAACGGGAAATATGCCTTTTTTGCAGTGTGACCTACTGCGACGAGCAGTGACTCATTCATCCTCTGAAAAGTCCATCCTCGCAAATATTTTAATCAGGGGCTCGCAGAAAAGCTATTGTAACAAAGAATGTGGTCGGTGCCTACAATTACTCATCACAGAAGGTTGCTTAGCTGTTTTAGTTGTAGACCATTTAATGCTTCTGTGGAGTGTACGCTGTGTAATCAGTTTATCAAGTACGAATAATGTCACGACGCTTCCATTTTTAAGCTAAGGAGAACTTCTTACTAGGGGCCGCGGTCGTAATCACTCTACACGGTCTACGGAGAGCTATTTACCAGTAAGCTTCCGACGCTGGTAGTTGAAAATCGAACAGTACAATCAGGATCGGTTGATTAACCACGTGATTACTCGCACTTATATTGGATATAGGTCGATTAGCAAATAATCCTCGTTGCCCGATGTGTGAACATGTGTGACCGCGTGGTGTGGACTCCATGTTTGAGAGATGAAAAGCGCTATATCCTGTCTAAATGTGCTCTCTCTACAATGCTGATCAGCCACTCGTGGTCGAACCTTCAGGAGTTAAGAGTATTAGACCGGATATTGCGAGTTCGAATTTTATTAGGTGTTCGCTGCTAGCGTTTCCCAACAATAATGTGACGGCTGTACAAGGCTCTTTGGCTTTTTGGCGTAGACTAGCCGCACGACGATTTCTCCATTACAACATTCCAAAATCGTCGCATATTGCCAATCCCAAACTTTTAGATATGTCTGTCAAATATCGCACTCTGCGACTGATTTTCAGAAGAAACCACGTCTGACTGATAAGTAAACGCGACCAGACTGCCCTCATCGTGGTAATCCGAAAACGGGACGCATGACCTGTGTATCGCCTTGAAGGGGAGGATCCAACATAGGGATCAGTGGCACCTGGAAAAACAGTCAAGCCACACGAAGTTGTTCTTTTCGAGCTGGTCGAAGTATACGGTAATTTAGGAGGGAATAAGCCGACGATTCTAGCCTTCAATTAAAAAACAAGACTATCAGAGACTCTCCGTCAGCACTACTCCGGGCTAGTCAAGCTGTACGGGCAGGAACCAGCAAGTTTGAGGATGCGGCGAGGTGGGAAAACGGGTAACTTGAATAAAAATTTGAACGAAGTTCGTTATATCTGCCGGCAGACGACAAAACTGGAAAGAAGCTTTTAGGTGTAGCACCTTTTGGGTGCCTAGCTGGTATGTCACCCAAAGGAAGAACAGAGGCTGGGATACTGCCACGTTGCTCAAGCCTAGAGAGTGGAAGTCGAGAGGCAGAGGTCGGGTTCGAAACACGGACCTTCTGGTCAGTTAATTTGCGCTTTTAACACTGAGCCATCTGGAAAGAAAACCGGTTTTGTCACTTCCAAAGCAAACTTTGGAAATGGAGCAAAAATAGATGCGGCTAAAATAAAACCAGACCGCTGGATATTGTTCGACTACTCGGGGAATTCAGAGGTCGTTGTCACCTGCTGGGGGTTATGCATGGAACTTTTCATGGGACCGACAGAAAAGTCGATAGGCTGAAAAGAATCTGAAACGGGAAACCTTCTAACATGTGGATAAGGCTCTGGTTGCGCATACGGTGTTGAATTGCACGATGAGATAGTCAATATGTTTCGAAATCCCTAGTGGGGCCCACACTGTGAATGCTCTATTCAAGACTAAACACCTTCGTGGAACACTGCACTCAGGGTTCGTAGTCACGATGACTAGCTGGTCGTTGTTCTATTCGCTGAGCTGGACAGTTTGGTTGCAAACCGCTTTTCCCCAACCAAGGTGACATTATCCGTGCATAGTGAGTTGGCGGCTCGCCGAACTGAGTCTGGATGTAAGCGTTGATGGTGCTTTGCAAGCACTCCCCTGGACAAGAAGTGTGAACGAGATCCAAGAAAATGAAACTCAAATGGGGAATAACGCATTTTTGCAAAACCGGAGTGTGAAAGACATTTGTTCATGTCTGGGGGATTTTGTTTAATTTCACGTGCGGATGCAACAATTCCCTTGTACTATTTTAAGAGTGAAAAAATCCGTCAAGTCTGTTTGCACGATTATCATGATCAGCATTCAGTGCGCAGAGTCAGTTTGGCCAAAACAGACGAAGGTGCTGTTGGGCATGCTTAAAATACACATTAACATATAGACTTTCTAAAATATTGGCAGCCATCTTTTTGGTAGAAACGTCTAGTGAAATTTCATTAGCCGTCTGGTAAGCAAATCGAGGACGAAAACCCAAAGTTAGATAGGTCAGAAGGTGTGTTTTCTCATCTGGTTTCTTGAACAGCTTCACGTATCCGTATTAATTTCGCATCAATAGAGTGCTCCTATTCATTCGTGCCGATTAAATAAGAAACAGATGTTCTCCGAGAAATCGCACCTAGATGCGTACAAGCGGTAGACCTGATGAGAGACTTGTAGGTGTGAGAAAATCTCTATAGTGGACAATATCTTTTACGGCGAACAGTCCAAATAGGCTTCACAAGGTGATACTTGTGAGAGTTCGAGGTAAAAGCTGCCCATGCAAGTATCACTAACCATATTTTGACCTGTAAAGTGAACGTTGAAGTTAAATCGATGACACAGTGAGTTGCACGTCGAACAACACGGCAGTTAATTGCTTTCAAAGAAGACTGTAAATTTTATGATTTTGCCTAGCCGTTTTTTTCAACCTCAGATTTCATTTTATGGTTGATCCGACGAGAGCTGTTGCGAACCAAGTCGTATCCAAAGGGCGCAGCTGGTTAACATAAGACAGCGCGTTCGGCAGAACTGCATACAAATCCACCGTAACCTATTATTTGTTTGGTAACTGTACATCTGTACTTCATACAGGTTGTTCAGTTTTATTCACTGAGATGGATGAAGTACATTTGGTCAGATATTGGTGCTCCTTGAACTAACTGAACAATAAATTTTTTTTGAACTTATTACTACGTTTGCCGTGCCCCTGGAATCACGATGCTTATTTTAACGGGCATATGAGTATTCTGCATGGATGTGTGAGGGACTACTTGGTCGCCATTTTTACACAACAAGCGAGCCGTACTGCTCCATTTTATGTACAGTTTTCAGACGCCGGATTAAACACATTAACGTACCGCGGGTTGAGAAATGAGGCTTCGCTTTGCGCCGTACAAAACTTATTTATATAAGTCTAGTGATGACGAAATTCACCAGTGTACCGCGTTTTTCAGTCGACCAATAACCACAGCTATTTACGGAGTCAGAACTAATATACCGGTAGTTAATTATGGTCAGTCATTCAAGTTTTCCGTTTTGGTGAGCGGTTCAAAATTTTTGAAACAGTACTTTTTAAAAGCTAGGAAGAAAATGATCTGATTTTAATCTCTAAAGGAATGGTGAATCGTTCCGTTACTTCAGACCCTTATGGTGGTATGTATGGCTTGATACACAATAATTTATTGTACTTGCCATATTCATACTACCGGAGTTCAGGTTTTTTCCAAGTGCTTTGAGATGAATAAAACTTTTCGTCAACGAAAAAGACCTTCATACATCGGATTTCTAGTTCCTGTGTAAGTTCAAATAACAGTCAAACAGTGGAGTCTGAATTTCCGAATTAACCTGCTGGATTACACCTCGAAACATTAAGATGATAGTTTACGATACCCCGGGGATTAGACAGCTTACTACCCGTAAAAAGCGATAGCTTACCCTCTGGGTCTGGGATTACTGGGTGGGTGATCCGGTATAATTTATCTACCTTTATTAAACAACTGATTTGGTCTCACGCGAAGCTTCCTACGCTGAATAAATATGATGTCAATCTTTAGTGAAACATCCATCAGTATGTTGGATGATAACCTTAAGCTGGACATTGCATTTATCTACAAAATCTGAGGGGAGGAAATATTCTGTCCTAGGTGCCACTGAATGGAGCAAACCCCAGTGAAGAGTGCAACCTATTCTCTTGCATTTATGGGTCCAAAACAGCCATTCTACTCATCAAATCAGTTTTATTAAGAGAGTAAAGCGGGGCGCGTACCTGAAATCTTGCAGTTGGCAAGTTGGATAAGCGAGCAACCAGGTAAAAGGAGGGCATTTTTTTACATTTCGAAGAGACCATCATTGTTGTTGACGCTTCAAACCGAGAAAGAGCTGTGGCCAGTAAGCAGGATGAGTACTTGAATTCTTCTATCAGAATCCAGGCGGGCTGGAACGTTAGCGCTACGGTTTGGATAAGCGACACAAAGTAACCATCGACAGCAGTTGGCTAGCAGTGAACCTTGTCACTCTGCCGAATACAGCAGAATTAACGTACATAAAAGTGCAGGAATGTGGACGTTGCTCCAACAACATTTGGACTACATACTTCGCAAGATTGAAGGAAGCAAATTTTTCGAGTTCACAGTAATATCTCTACTAAACCTCTCAAGGGTATATACTAGTCACACATGCAACATGCTTAACCCCCTGCTTTCACTGTAGATGAAGGTCCTGAATATGCTGGACATCATGCAGTAACTAAGTGGAACTAATACTAATCCCACGTTTTATATGTTGGCAACTAACACGGTCAACAAACCACTCAAATAGGAAGTTATCAATAACCACGTGATCAAAAACCGAATATGCATGTCTCTTGACCTCCGACATGCTCAAAATTAACCACCCGTTGACCTTGGCATTGTGAACCTAGTTCAATACAGTCGGTTGGGGTTCACTAGCCTGTGATCCATCCGCCCTGATTCAGTGTAAACTTGAGTAGGCGTATTGCTCACTACTTACCTTAGTTGTTTGGGATTCAGTTCGAAATCAGCGTTATTAAGGACAGAAGCCGGCATAACCGTACGATATGCGGTTTATAAAGTTTTACAATTTTTACTATTGTAATCACAGTGCCGTATTCGCTGCCAGACCCCCACTTGGAAGATTCAACTTTCGAAATTTTGTGCGTAACCTAAATTGGCCAATATGATTGCTGGTAATGTTATATCCCTTGTCGATCTCCGATTGGAGCAACCGAAAACCCACGTTTAGTTTACAAATGATCCCCGTCACGCCTCCGTTTTTCACAGAAGCCAATTCGTAATTACCAGCAAAATTCAAGTTCTTTTTGTCATGCGACTGGCTATATAGGTATGAAGTGGTTCCACATTGACATAAATTGTTCGCAAGTTCAAATGGAACGAGTTCGTTTCTACGTCTGCGTGATTAAAGTTAGACACATCGATCAGTTTTTATCTAAAATTATTCTTGCCCTCCCCCCGGCAGTTTCACTTGATATCGTTCAGCGGATAAGCATGCGCACATCACAGCCCCATCCACTAAACGTGATCGGATGTTCGACGGGCATAAAGTTTGTCTTCCATCCGGTCGGTAGTGGGAAATCCTGTGCACAATACATCTTTCCTTTTTGTGGTTTTATGTAACTCAGCTACCCGAAATTTATACGTGGGTGCCAAACATATACGGAAAAAGACGATATGTCATCAAAAATCTATGGCCTACTGGGCTTGGCCGCTGCAAGCATTGCATCCACCTCTCTGTACACGCAGTAGTACCGACGATCATTGGTGAATAGGGTGCGTATTAGGTCGGTAACATGTGATGAACGGTCCACAAAAATTACTATCCTGGTGAACAGTGATATCCGCGAACGCCGCGGCATGTCACGTCTGCCATGCATTCCATCTCACTGAACAACAATGACCAAATTCAGCGTGGAATCGATCAAAAATTCACTTGAGGCCAACGTCAAATGCACGGTGATTCATTCGCCTGCAGTCTCCTTGATATTGCGTAATTGCATCCAAATTGTCAACTCGATTGACATCATTTTTCCGTAGTTTTAGAGACTATCTTGGGCTACTTACTCATGGGACCATATCGCAATGCTTGAAGCAGACTAAAAAAATGTGCCAGCGGTAGTTTTT
>SJOL01003465.1:114212-127317 GCA_004794785.1 Opisthorchis felineus | reverse complement strand
GCAATTAAGCAAGCCGGAGCTATTAGCAGGGAACTGCACAACTTCAAATCGGAGCACTAAGTGTTGAAAAATGCGGCCTCCGAATGGCAAGTTCCTTAAACAACCCAAAAGTTGAATCTGTGAGTTAATACTGGCGGAGAAAGCTTTATAGTTATTGGTGCTTCCATGACTCTTGTTTGAACCATCGTCCTCCGGTCCTGGCGCAATCATTTTTGTGGGTTCAAACTAAAGATGAGAAGCCGTGGACTCGAGTTTCGCTCTTGTCAGAGCTCATCAACAGTGCATATCCTTGGTCGTGCCGAGGTTTGAACTCCTCACATGTGATATGTGAGGCATGTGAGTGCGTATTCTACAAATCCCGTAACCGTCACCAAATACAACAGCAGGTGTCAAGCGCGTGTGGCGTTTCCTGAAAGATGAATCCAAATGCTCTCGGACACAAGAAGTTTCACGGTTTCTAAAAAGCTTTCCGACGCAGCACAACGTATTCAATGATCGATGAAACGTGACATAGACAAGGACAGACTCAAAGTCCGTCGCCAACTGGATCAGTCTTACCACAGATGAAAGCAATTCCAATAGTGCACACCAACTGTAACTTTTTGTCCAATATTATTGGAGATTTCCCTTTCACTTACTTACTCGGTGGTTTGCGAACAGGCAGGACACCATGAGATCCAAACCAACTACACTGTCTTCCAGGCTTGGTTTAACTTCGTCGACCTGGTGCCAATTTTACATACAAAACACAAAGCAATGACAGTGTTTTGATATTAAAACACAATTTGTTAACATTCCTATCTATGAAGTTGCTGAAGTTATTTACGATTTCATAATGTAAAACAACTTACCCTGAGGACTTTCACCGGACAAATCATCTTAGCTTCTACATCCCTGAATAACAGACATCCAGTTTTTAGTTAATGTAGCCTGTTTTTAAACAGAATGATGAATGGCAATGAGGAGTTCCAGTCAACCCGTTATGACTGCTCTAGTTATGGGCTTCATAGAGAAAAACCTACTAAATTTATCCAGTGACTGGTAATATATAGACGTCAGTTTGGGGTTATCTCTCCGCGATGCACAGGTTACGATTCGATACAGGAATTCCCCCCAACTGCTGAATAGTGCTGAATATTCAAAGTTCGCGGTAGAAAAAAGGAAAAACGAAAGGATCGAATCCCTAGATGTGGTCTCGGCGGGGAAAAAGAAGCCTAGAAACTTCTTGAGAACAACCGCATGAGTAAAAATGTGCTCTATCCAAGAATCTCACCAACAGATTATGCCGCATCATCACCCTGGATGCAGTACAACACGAGGTCACTTAAGGCAAGTAATTCTAAAGTATCATCTCTTCGTAGGTACCCCTTTTCGAGTAAGTTATCGACCGCTCTGAACCTACTTTGCATCAATATTCTTCGCCCATCCTACTTGTGTTACCATATGTAGTCGATTCTTTACTCTTATTTTATTGGCGAGTTAGATCAATCTGCTCACGTGACACAACCTGGTAAACATTTGTGAGTTTTGCTCTGTCTTTGACTTGTTAAATATAACATCGAAGAAGTTACTGCTGATCTACTGTCGAGAGAGGCATTACATCCCGACTGTGGCCACTTCAAACGGAGAAGATACCACTGAAACACGCCTACTGTAATAAATTCTGGTTTGTTGGAAGAGCTGCGTGTGCAGCACAGATAAATGGTTCTTCTTTGGAGGTAGTTTACGGGAAATAGTGCAAACATTTGATAAACTGCCCTTCTGTTGAGGGGGAGAGTGACACATAGTGAGAAAAACGTTAGCAAACACCAGCAGACACCTCGGGATTTTGAAAGGTACTCTTGGGTGCATAAAGCGGACTGAGGAAAATTTATTCCAAAACTGTGTTTCTTTTTTGGTTCAATCCGGTTGTCCTTGGATGGTTTGGTACAACCAGTCTCTCAAGTGACACTTAAAAATACTTACTACATTTTCCTCAGGTCATATCATTATAAAAGACCAAAATCATTCGGATGACCAGTTTTCTTACCCCCAGTAAATCTGGCCTAAATATCGACGATAAAACTGGCCTGAATACACAATACAGACGCGTTGCTTCAAAAATGATCTGACGTTGAATTGTATTACACTGGACTAAATGAACCATAAATCGTTGTAAACAAATAAGCCGGATTACGTACGCTTGAGCAATCAACCTACTAAATCGGTCCCAAGAGGAAAGCTGTCATTTTTATCGATGAGCACTCAACCGGTGATCAAATAATCAACTCTCAGTTATAATAAACGAGTAGAAACCATCAGTTCGATGGCACAAGTGATAATCCATCAGTAGGAACTATTTCCTGGATTTGGCAATTCACAAAGCACAGTTTGACTCCTATTCAAATTTACAAAGAAACTGTTAACCAACTCTGCGAATTTCCGCATCTTTGAAGATTAGTTTGATCTCCATACTGTTCAAGGACCTTGGAAAAAGCCGGAATTACTGCACTAGAAATACGATCAACAAAATAGATCATTTTGTTTTGCGCCGCACCTATCCCGGTAGAGGTCTGAGGAAACGCCAATATTCACAATCTCCTTGGAGAATGAAAATCGGATTGTTTACAGTTGTGTTTTTTGTTATATCTAGTAACTTATCGTTCGTAAGTTTTGAATGGTTCGTGGTTTACGCAAAATTGGAATGATGGACCACAGTTCAGTACCGTCGAATAGCTATGGTTACTGGTTAATCGAACAACTTTTCAATTGCAAAACGTTTGGCTCAACTCGGAAACAAGCATTCTATCTAATCCCAAGATACTTACAAGCTGTCCGTATATGTCTGCTGGGTTTTCAAAGTTTTCACCTAAGGACAAAGAGTACTATTCATTTCGGTGCTCATCGGGTTGCTACGGTACTTTCATTATCTCGGTAAGCCAGCTCACCTAGAAGAATATACTCAAGCAGCCAATCAAAACGTGACCATGTAAAATAGATTCCGTGACTGATGAATGTGTGAAGCTATATTTTGTTTGCCGGTTCAAACTACTAGCCGGGAGGTGGAGGACTCGAAAGTTGGTTTAGTTTCATGAGAAGAGCGCCGCTAACGATTCCCAGTAATGAAGAATTCGTACCTTGCTTCTCGCCTGTTCGGTGAAGGTGAGCTTCACTGACAGACGAAATCTCAAATAAAAACTACAAATCCGCTCAAAACACCACGAATTTACATTTTCCGTATAGACTAATTTAGCGTTACCGACAGCACTGAATGCTAGCATGGGCGTCAGTAAATTAAATTGTCAACGAAACACTAACATATAGAATTTTATTTCTGCAAGAAATCTCTCATTTAGAAAAAAACTGTCTACGTATGATTCCAAGTTGGTTGTCAGCTTTTATTCTGTAATGCAATGCCTGTTGTACAACATAATTTCGAAATCCAATGATCTACATCAGAAATCTGTATTTTATACCAGATTGAACTCTGTTTTGTCCATTTCTTGTCGTTAACATCAGAGGAATTACGCTGATTCCCCTCGGGTAGTTTAAACTACTATAGGTTTTGTATTTTTCCGAATTCGTAAATTGTTGCGAGACTTGTGTGCCCTATTGCTTGAAAGTCATCTTCGACTGACCTATCTGTGTGGCTTTGCTCATCTGAATGCTACCTGCGTTACGTTTTTCTCCAAAACAAGTAAATCGTTCACTTTTTCCAAAACAATTTCTTCGTTACACGATACCGGGCGCACTGCAAACTAATAAGAAAATGGCGAAATGTTTCACGTAGGCATTCTGAATGAATCAATAGCATCAGTTGAAGAACACAGATTTCTTCTTGGCCCAGTTCATCTAGCAAGGCTGCACGAATACTGTGTTCACAATGCTGCTATTTTTCAGTCTCAAATTAGGGTGACACACTCACCACCGTATGGCGTCAAATGGGCTACTAAATTACAACTAATCGTTGAGCCTTAAAGCTCACCTGTACAGATTCTTTGAACCTTATAGTTAGTGTCAAAAAACTGGCCTAATAAGACAGCTAAAATACTGGGTTATGTGAGGCTAGCTTATTGTAAGCTGTCTAACAGAAGCTCACTCGTGCTGCCTCAGGGAATGAACAAACGTTTGACTTCATCTGAATAAACCGTTAGGCAAAGCTTGTACAGTTTGTTGGTCGACCCCGAAAGTTTTTCCAAATTCACGAACCCCAAGATTCACCATTTTCCCCTTCTCGAGTTCAAATGCGCCTGGCTTACCAGCAAGTTATTTTTTTAAGAGGAATGACTCGGACTCTTTCAGTGAGAACGTGCAAGCGAAGTTTGCAGCAGACATGCTGGAGATGCTTATATAACCCACCCTGGACTGGAAAGTTGGTTTTCGTTGATAATGTTCGGTTAGTTTCTCAAACAATATTGTTTCGCATTTATGCACCATCCCCCAGAACATCTGTTGTGCATCAACTCAGCATACACATGAAGAACGAAAACGTGCGACGCATATCTTGATACTGTTTGATGCAAGAAATACGCCTTGATTCTACAGGTGCACAACAGATAACGAAAGAGGTTTTATGAATTGCATAGATTGAACATGTGGTTGAGAGGCAGTTGAAAGTCCATCTGTTTGCATGTACCTAGGCGATGCCCAATATCAGTTCACTTAGTCAGGTGTAGTACGGGTGAATCTAGTTCATGAACAATGAAGTCATCATTAGGGCAAACAGACCGAACATATTTTGAAATTATGATAAATATAAAAAATGTTGTGATGCCGCAACTGTTGCAAAATTTTTCCGAGTCACATTCCAACGCAACTTCTTCGTGTGTAACCTCATCACACCCTTGACGGGCGCACCCATAAACTCTCGTCTTGGATTCCTATTTTTGAAAAATTCTTTGTCACGTATTTTGATGATTAGTTTTCATAATTTATCAAACGACTAGGTCTACCGAGTAATTCAGTACTCCGGCGGAGAAGCTTATCACACCACCAACCTAAAAGTTATGTACGATGACCCATCGGTGCCTGAAATTTACAAAGAGTTTCCAAGATTGGCTAAGAAGTTAAAAGACAGTCCAAACTTTAACCCTTATGTTTCTTGCAAACCGCTTGATTGTGTTCCGTCTTTATTTCAAGTTGTTTGTTGTACCATTCAGTGATGTTTATTTAACATTGCTGAGCGTCAGCGTCAATGAAGAAATTTGCAAGGCTCGGGTCGCTTTTGCTAAGTTGAGACATCTATGGCGTCAAAGTGGCATGTCCCTGAATCTCAGAGAATGCGTGCAGTACGGGTTGTTTCAGTTCTATAGCTGTGTGACGTGGCCTCTTCGGGCAGCGGTAGACATCTTCAGATGCTCTAGAACCGTTGTCTCAGTAACATAGCTCATGTGGATTGGAGTCCGCAAATCCCTAACGAGGCAATTCGAAAGCGAGCTTTCGGTTATGCAATGGGAACTTCCATCGAAGAATGTATCCAGTAGTAGAAACTGTGGTGATTAGGCCGTGTTTTGCGCATACCGAATAGAGTGCTGTTTTCCGTGCCCAATTCAGCCAGGTGGCCACCCTTTGACCTGGCAGAGGGGTATGAAAGAGATTAGGAAATGTCTGGGTGCTGTCGGTGGGGCACACCTTCCGCGAAGGGGGCTGCGCGACCCCCACTGTGCGTGCTTGGAGACGCTGCAAGATATGGCTGCTAATTGATGTCAGTCGCGTTCTTGTTGTTAGTTTCTATCCGGATGGCCTGAATGAGTGTTCGGGTAGGTAGGCACCTTGGAATGATTGTGACTGATTAGCGCTAACTCCATTATCTGTCCACTTTTATTCTTTTCTTCATAATAAAGCCTTCAAATAAATCATAGTTTTATGGCAGCGAAGTATCAGTGTTGAACACTGATGTCATGCTGTCGGTGATGATGACGAATACAATTGCATGTCATGAGCGGTAATCAATGTGGCCTGCTTAGAATTCTATCCATGTGACCTAGAATTGCCTGGGCTACTAATGTTTGGCGCAGTTTTCAACACGTTCGACTACCGTTCCGACGATCCGGTCTTAAAGTGTCGCCTTCAGCTTGGCTCCTTGCCCCCGTCTTGAAACATTGCCCTCATGTACGTTCATCAGTCAAAGATAGGCGACATAGCTAGCAACCCTCTACCCGGCAATACCATTTCTCGATTACCCACTACAGTTACGTACAGTCAATATTGGACGTCCAGAAAAGCACAATATTTCACATTTTATTGAGAAAATAGCATTTTTATTTGGCAGATGCAAAGCTATTCTGGTACTTCGGTCTCCGGTAATTATTCGTTTCAATTTAGTCGTCAAAACGTGTACCTCTGTTAGTTTTCAGCTGCAACGGCCACTTAGTTCGTGGTGCCAGCAATATTGTACCTCCTCTAAGCCCATAATAGTAATACTGCGCAAACAAACTTTTCGGTTCGAAAAATACTGTGCAAATTGTAAAGCACAGTTGTCTCCTTTGCTGTTTGAGTTTGGCGCCTAAAACATTTTTACGACAGAAATACAATTTGCTTAAAGGGAAGTGATCACGTGAACACCGTGATTTGTGGCCATCAAATGCCTTGGGTGTGAGGTGGGAGCTCGTTGAAATTCACCTTTCTTCATCTCAAGCAGGATTTGTTCTCCTGGTCATCTCTAAAGTGCTCTCACACATTGTTCCCCGCGTGATGGTACTGATGTATATACATCATCGTGATCACCTGAAGCAACCTGTATAGGGCCCTTCAAACGGCTCCCTGTCGGTTAATGAATGAAACGCTGACTATCATGACTTCCACGTACTCGTAATGATGTCGCCCACGTAACAAGGGGTGAAATCTCACAATAGGCATGCGTGACTAATAATTAATGGTTTTCTCTTGGCGCCACTATGATCGCAACATTCGATTATCTTAGGTGAAAACACGCCTCCCAATACCTCTTGGATAACCATTGTCAGTGCGGTGATTTACATGGGTATCTACATTTGAAAGTTGTTCGCGGTCACTGGTTAGAGTATTCGTTTTTGTTCTAACCACAAACCCCTCCTCCAAATTTGGAAATGTCAGGAAAAACTCAACGAAATAGCCAAACAGCTTGTTTAACCCGACATGTTTCAAGGGGACAAGAGAACACGCAAGCGCTAGGATATACAGTCAGAAAACAGAACACGCAGTAACGTGCGTGGGCCACGTATGAATTTGTTTTGGAGCCAGAGAAGACAATCCAACTGAGTCAGCTGTCTACATACACACACACACAAGTCCGAGCTGGTTCAATGGTACCAGTAAGTGAGTGAAACTGTCAGTTTGCACTTACGCATAGAATGAGTGATGGACCCGGGTCCAGTACCGTGTTAGCAACGTTGGAAAACCATTAAGAGTAATGTAACATACCATTATAGTTTTATGGAAGTGATGATATCCTGCATAGTCACGCAATTATTTACAGACCACTACAGTTCTATGATTTCTTCTTGCTCGTCCCCTTTTTCCATTATGTTACCGCTGATCACACTGGTAGTCTCCGTTCATTGTGTGCAACAACCCGGAAGGCATCACTAATGAAATTCCAACTTGATAGCTCACAATCCAATCTGTACACCATTTTGTTTTCTCTTTCAATCAGTCAATTATTCGTAATGTTTTGTTTACACCGTCTTAGAGGAAATTTGGTCTGGACGATTCGGCTTTGAGGCATATTCTCTGATGCGCCCAACACCAGTCCTCACCTTTGTAGTTTGACCTTCAATTTCGGCTCGGTTTCAACCAGACTGACATTACCTAGCTTCTCATGATTCACTACCGGTTAGACGCGCAATTTCGCGTCAACGGTAACCGACGACATCTGAAAAACCTACGAAATACAGACAAATATATCCTGAGGATGATTTATTTAAATCGGTAAAGTGCTAAGTGACACACAAGCGTATTTCAACACTCATTAGCCCACTATGAAATTAAAAACTCGTGGGTAGCAGACCGAGATTCTAACCGGCGTGCTGAGAACAAAGTGTTAACAACAGAATGGAGATTTCATCCTGTAGGTGCAGGCACTCTATGCTGAAAGACAGAAGCACTGAGAAGCACCGTGGTTTTTAGGCTTTGCAGCCCAAATTATTAGTAGATTAAGAGAAAATATTTTTGATGATCCAGAGAGCGAACATAAAATCAAAACATTCGGCTAGGGGTGCGACCGGGCATATTATATAGCGTCACGTGATTGTTATTACTGGTTTTGAACTGTAGGCTGTTTGTGTAAAAAACCCACAAAGAATTCATTTAATCAGACGTGCTTTGTACCTGTAAATCACGTGATCACTCGTGAATTGTGATGAACTGATAATGGCAAGAAACCGATATATCAAACCAGGATGCCTGTTATAAAATCACACTGCCCATAAGGCTGGTGAGGCTTCTTCGACAGTCCACAACCGGCTTCCCCTTCATGAGGTTCATCACGACGCTATTACCGCCTTGAATGCCAAATTGTGTTAACGGGAGACTCAGTTGAATCACATTTGAATCTCAGCTGAATTGCTGCTCGACGGAAACCTTCATCAACCATAACACAAAGATGGTTTGATATTTTGAACTATCATATCGTTGCCGCTGTATTTCCGTCAGTACCTTGTTCCGTCTCCTGAGTATTTGGAATAATTAGGTTTTCAATGACAAAAAAAGTTTTTTGGGGCCTCAAACTAGCCAAGATATGCATTCATGAATTGCTCTTTATTGTGCCAAAAACCAGGGGAGCTCCCGATATTTAGTCGGCATTACTGGAATGGAGTGAAACAGTAATTCACAATTTTGGAGCTGGCGAGGGGTAGTAAGCGCAGGCGTGAAAAAAAGGTACCCGTAATCAACTAGTCCACAAAAACGGGACCTCGCTTCTTCTGTCGGCAGTTCGCATATTTCATAAAATTTTGGGTTCAAGTGGAACATGAGGCTGTCGGAAACTTTGGGGACCGCGCCTACCGGATGAAGGACGAAACCAGTCGTGGGTAGTCGAAGAGTTTTCAGCTAACTTACAAGTAGTTTCCTTCATGAAAATATAATGCGATATCTCGAATATCGTACCAAATAAAACATGGGGCAAAATTTCTGCAGTACAGTCAGTTGAAGAATACCACGAACGAGAGATTAGGCTAAGCTGTGGGGTTAGCGGGATATGTATTGTTCATACTCACATCACTAACTTTTGAACAGTCGTACTCCGGCCCTAGTGTAATTATTCTGGTGAGTCCATACCAAAGGGAGGGAAGCACTGGACGATTCCATGACACTTGGTTTCGATGAAGGGCATTATTGGCAGTGCCCATCTCATAAATCTTCAAGACCATTTGAACCCGCAATCTACAGACTCTATGTTGAAGAGTTGACCATCCGGCCAAGAGCGGCTGGTGAGCACTGTGAAACAGTCGCACTTAGACGCAAATACAGATTCACAAGAGTAAAAATTCGTTCTGAGAAGTCTTCACTTGAGGATCCAATCAATAAGTGACCACGTGATGTGGCTTCCGTGATCAAAAGATGAGTGCCTTGTGTGTAATCGCATTGTCGAATAGCAGATCATGGCCGAAAGGTTAGGTTTCCAGATTGCTAGCTGGAAGGTCGCGGTTTCGAATCGCCGTTGTGATTTGCAAGATGCCTGTTGGTACTACTGTCCAAAAAGAATGAAACAGCTTACACTGATTTTCTGCTTTCAGGCTCCACCTGCGAGGTGACATCCGTACTGAGTATTTACAAATAAAAGCACGACTGGATATACTTGGAAAATAATAAGCGGTCACAACTCAGAATGTGCACAAACCAGTACGAGTTTTGAGATTTCACTTGCTTGATCAATGGAAGGAAAAGTCATATTTTTGGTCCCAATTCACATACGCGAATCTTGAAAACAATGCTGCTTAGAAACGCGTGTTTAGCGGCTAAACGTTGCTGATGAAATGGGAATTCGGGTGGGTTATGAGGATCCTTATGTCTGTGCAATTGTCAGGGGCGAATTTTTGATACTTTGACATGCTGCACCATATGTATTTTTACATTCCGATTCGACATTACGTCAAACTGAGAATTCCGTTTTTCCAACCCCATGCATTCAGTTGTCCATGGGCCAGCGAATGAGTTGGGTTAAGAGGCTTGTCAAAGGTCCAAACTCTAGTCCCGGTATTCTCATTGTTGAGCTGAAATAATAAGACGTGACTACCGACCATCTCATTTGTTGCATCTTTTTGGTATCTCACTCTGTCATGAAAACTGGCAATTACAGTCGCATATGGCATTCTCTGGTGCCGGTGCTATTGGTCTGCCTTGTCCCAAAATGAGTACGTCAGACTAGAAAGGACTCCTTCTGCAACATGTGAGTTGGGGTCAGAAGACCCAGGTTCTCTTATTGTCCAACCGCGTGGTGAGTGGAATTGACCCAGATGTGGGCAGGCTATCACCTAGCAATGAAGTATGAAAGCACTTATCAGGGAGCTCAGTCGGGTTGACTTCTGTTGACACCGTGGGTGAGGACCCCAGGATTCAAATCACCAATGGTTAATGACACCTGCACCAGCCACATTAGTTGGTATGTCAAACCAAAAAAGGATAATTTTGCCGCTGTATCCACTTTATATTTCAAGGTCCTAGGAACGTGTACAACGCTGGTCATACTCTCCTACCCTGCCAACTTCTTCGTCTACCTAATTATGTCGAAACCATTTCGGACCACGTTCAAGATGACATTCCCCAAACTGTGGAACGTATGCAGTTCTCTGAAGCGGAGGAGCATTGCACGACACAGCAATCTTTGACAATATTTGAGTCTCCAGATTTATCAAACTGTGGACGTTTGGCAAACAGTGTTTCGTTTCATATTTTCTTGGAAATAAACATCACTCCGACTCACCTGTGACCGATAATTAATGAAGATTTTACACTGTGAATCCGTCCACTGCAAACATCCCAAAAAAACGATATATAAAATTGTTTTGTTCCCAAGTCTGAAGTAATCGACCATGTATACATTAAACCCCAATGATCTTGTATCCTTTGTGAAAATATTTCGAGTTACTGCATTTTTATTCTGCCTACCACCAAGGTATATAAGGTCGGATTGAGGTTTCCTAACTGTCCTACACGGTTACGGATGGGTAATCGATTCCATTTGTCTAACAATTCGAGCAGATCTTGAGTTTGTGGAATAACGCTTGCATGCGAGTTTTCACAAAATTCACAAATAATACATCACTCATAAGGTTATTGAAAAGTCTTCGACAGCCCACGACCGGTTTTGCCCTCCGTGGGGCTCATCAGGTAGACACAGTCCCGAGTTTCCGTCAGTCTTACGTTCTAGTTGAACCCACATCGCTATACTGAGTTTCAGCGTTCTCAGCATTGTTGTCGTTACGTCGGACTACTTTCCTCTTTCGTAAATATTCCCGGTGAGGAGACAACAATACACGATGGTAACCTCAACATTGGTGAATGTATTCAAAAGATATATGCTCATTAGCACTCCGATCTGGTTTTAAATGGTAACCTAGCTGAACCAATCTGAATGACTTGTTTCTGATATTCTTCAATGTGCGCCATGAAAGCTATCCCAAATTTCAATTTTGGGAAATTCACGATTTACACTCATTTACACACCAGGTTGATTTTCATGACAGACTCAAGCGTACCCAAAAGGGACCTCTCGTTCATGGTATCCTTCAACATGATGATGTGCACGGTGCTTTAGTTGGAACAGTATACGAGGTCGCAGTACGATACATTGAACTTATGAGTAGTATGTCACGTCTCTACCTATGATGTACTGTTTATGTTGCTTTCTTTGCCGACAAACACTCAGTTCATCTCTTGTCACAAACTGAGGATTTTATAAATTATACATATATATACATAATATTTCGCACAAGGCTGTTTTACGTACTGTGCGGATATAAGGTGACAGCCGCATATTTAGGGTCCTGCTAGGATAAAACATCACAATTTTTCCAGATTACTCCAGAGGTATTCCCCAGATAATCAAAGTTAAATCCCGCTGATTTTTTGTTAAAGTCATGAATAAGTAAGGTTTAAATCTTTGAAAAATTTGATGCGAGCTTCGCCAGATTTCGTATAAAACGGCCGATGTCAATACGGTTTCAGACGCCCCCATGGTAACCACGAAACTCTCCCAGACGACTTTTGCTACCGGAAGAAAAAAACCGTCAAAGCTAACAGGAAATATTTCAACATATTAGTAGCAAACAATTCACTCTGTCCTTCAGCTTGGGGTCTTCCAACCTGCAACATAAATTGGGCAAATTGCGCGGAGGCTTCACTGTGGTTTTTCGTCAGGAAACAATCGCTGGAAGTAGACGAGACATGTGCAGGCAGTTTAATCGATGTCAAGATTGGCTGCCACTGAATGTACTCAATTTATCAACCACTAGAATATTCATGTTTTGACAGTCCTCGTTCTCATTGGTTGTCTTCTGATCCCGATTGCTTCACGTTATGAGTTACCTTATTCACTGGAAGACAGACAGCATGACAGCACTTCTCTGCTTGTTAGTTGTCATTGACTGGCACACCAAGTTCTGTAGTCCGTACGAAAATCGAACACAGAACATCTGACCACTGTTAAATACCTGAAAACCAGTCAGCTGAAACAGGTCGCAGACGTAAAATTTGAATTTTGTTTGAAAGTCTTGGTTGTCACAGTGGAAACTACTCACAAGTTTGCTGAAACCTCCTCGACGATCGGTTCCGGCCTTCTTGGGGCTGGCTCACCAGGTAGGCACAGTTGAGTCAAATGCGCGAATTTGTGGACAACTTTTCAATTTCAGTTCAAGTAAGAACGGAAACTCGAAAACTGCGCCTACGTAATGAGCCAGCCCTAAGAAGGGCAAAACGGGTCGTGGGCTGTCGAAGAGTTTTCAGCGACCTCGTGAGTAGTTTCCTTCATGAAAATATATGACGATATCTCAAATATCGTGCCAAATGAAACACGAGGCAGCCTATGTGAAGTACATTCATTTGCAGAATACCACGAACGAGAGATTCAGCCAAGTCTGTCCGTGAAAACCATACCGATATGGGAATGAGTGTACTTGTCACAGTCATGCCATTATCTTGTTCTACAGTT
>SJOL01003465.1:63659-99145 GCA_004794785.1 Opisthorchis felineus | reverse complement strand
GTTGTGGAAGGTCATCCCTTCAAGGTAAATATAACACCGTTTTAGCTAACAAATGTATACCTGTAAGCAAGAACGAAGTGGGATTTTGTTTCACGTCATAGCGACCCCACGTAAGCGAAGCAGCCACAATGGCAACTTAGAATAACTTCGGCCTTGGAAAGCATAATGGAAACAACTTTGAAACGACCTGCAGAATGTTCGCCAATCAACAAGACCAGCTGTGGACCTGCCGAAAATACAACTAGCAGTCGACATACAGATTATCACACTGGCGACAGGCCAAATAAGTGCACTGTTTTTCCACACGTGCTTACTTCATCACACTTCTTCAGCACTGACATCGACAGCAAAACCGGATGAGAAAGCTGGGGTTTCATGGCCGTACAACCTCGTCAACTTATTTCATTCAAACACTGTAATGGAAGCACTAGAAAACCGAGGCAGGGACGGGGAACTAGGGCTAGCCTACAACAAACATCCAAGATGGCCAGATCGAAAGCAATCTGAAAAGAAGCTGACAGAATGAATGCCACTGAAATCGCTTAGCTGCAATACCGTTTAGTGTCTCCACTGAAAGGCAGGGAGCCTAATGAGGAGTCCACCATGGAAAGCAAAAAACACGAACGAAACCCAATTTTTTCATGACACCCTGTATTTCCTTCTGCCATGTCAAGTTGTGTCCGCCTTTAGGTTTCCGTCACTCCGAATGAAGCACGGAAAACAGCTCTGCAGTAACTCGACGTGGGTCACAAATAGACAAACCACCTTAGCCAACACTTCCAGGGTCACTTTCCGAATTATCGTGGGCATATTTAATTACTTTACGTCCCGTAGCAGGACTTTGAACGTTGTGGGCGCGAGGCACGTCAAAGAACTGTGTGGCTCTGGTCAGGTTGTCTGGTATTGTTTACGTTTCTTGATGTTTTCCAAAAATTTACAATAACGTCTGAGTATTCTAGGTCGACAAATTTCTCGCTCAGAGAGGTCTGAACAGCGGGGTTCTAGAAACCTTCCGAAGTCCGCCTCAGTACTTCACTAATGGTAAAATTAAACAAGCAATGGAGAGAGACATCCTTGTAGGAATGCTTTCAGGGAGCTCCCATGCACTCCATAGTGCCGAAAATTATTGAACTCTTGACAAGAAGAAATAAGAGTCCAAGCTTTGAGCAGTTTTTGAGTGTTGCTCAAAATCTGGTGCTAATATTTATTCTATGGCGTCATTTCACAAGCAGAGCGCCAAACATCTTGTAGGGATGTGGCCAGTAATTTCAGCAAGAGTCGGCATTGGAAACCATAATCTCCGATAAGGACAGCAGTAAGTAAATTTGTTTGGCTTGCTTCACATCAGGGTCTGGGAAATTCTTAATGGCCAGGCAGGCGTTAGGAATCTTGCGCGCCATTGAAAAGCACAAGGAAAAGCAGAAACGATTAAACGCATGATCAGAATCCACGTGAGGGCTCTAGAATAAGCGAAGATCTTCAATTTATCCGTACTACCCATTGTTAGTGGCAATTTGGTCTTTCCGTTTTCAACGTTGGTTCGTATGCAGGAGAGCACCAAGCGGCCAAGCGATTTCGGGTCGTTCGGAAGTTAGTGCTGCACGTAAAGCGCACAACGGCAACAAACTTTTGCCCTTTTCTGTGATTCTTGATTTCAGAATATAGAAAAGCTCAATCAAACCTCGACAACACTAAGTCCACCTACTCGGGCATTCATGTCCGGGGAAACAACAATGACACCTAAGCTCTTAGCTCAGCGCCACAATACGATCGAAGCGCCGTATTAACTGTTTTCAGTGTATCAGATCTACAGACTGTAGCGGCCGAAGACAGTACGGTTATCAGGCCGCGACTACCACCGTGTGTGGTGGACATTCTCAAACAGGCTACACAATAATGACCGCCAAGCAGGGGCCCTTCAATGCGGTGACTTAGACCCCCGAAAACCGGCCACAGCGGATTATGGATTACGAGAGGTGCGCAACCAGAAGCGATAGGAAACCTATGCGGAGGTCAGTTCTACAACCCGTCTTTGAGGGTTGGTACACATCATTAGAAAGCGGGGTTGCAAGGATAACTTCAGAGTGTGTTCTGTTGTGGCGGCTGAGGTCATCGTAGGTATGTTGACTAATCGTAATTGTCAGCGAGCTGATCTGTCAATCCTTTAGAATGGGTCTACGGAAGAGAGGGGACATGTGAAACAGTAAGAGGGAAGTGTTACCAGTAACCTTTTTTTATCCGCTCTCCGGAATCCGGCACGTAAGGTGGCCTGGTTGATGGCAGCGCGTGACGGCGGTTGATACGAAACTCTTTGTGTATGGGCTAATTATAGTTTTACTTGGGCCGGGATACTATAAGGGTGCCCACGACCAGACAGGGGGAGGATTTGGGTTCCCAGCTAAAGCATTTGTCCTAAAAGCCCAAATGCACGGCAGCAGCGTTTGACGTAGGACCTCCAGAGCAGCCTATACCTTTAAGAAGCAAGTCGCCAAAAATGTTTCAACTCCCAACCTTGAGGAGCAGGGTATTGTGTCTGTGTGTACTCTACCCAATAACCAACCTGGCATGCGAGGCTCTGTGACTGTAAGATCAACATTCTCCAGTATAGCTCATCGACAGATCCTGATTGAACCTCATTTAGTGGTTTTAAGTAGTATGAATATCACGAGCACAAAAATGCGATGAAGTTCCGACTCGACCGGCAAGACGAACGTTGCGTGAAAGTCGTGATGTCTAACAGACAGACACCCCGTGACTACTCGTTACCCACGAACAACATATAAAAAGAGACAGCTGGTGATCAGTGAGATTAAACACAATCTGGACAGGAGCAGGTGTAATGACGGCATCGTCTAAGGTAAGGTCCTTAATCTCACCTTTTTGACAGGGATTACATCCCCGTTTGCGGATCACCGCCATTGTGCGATTGTAATTGATAAACACAATTGAAAGTCTAAAGGCATCAACCCTGATCCGATTGAATCATTGCATTTTCAAAAACGGACCAAATTTGCTGGAAAAAACCTGTAAGCCGACACATTTAGCCTGTCAAGATTTATGAAGTGGTATAGACAAGCATATCATGGACTCATTCGTAAGGAAAGCTTCCGTCGGAGAGACGGTTTTGTAGCTTTTCAAGGGATATTTCATGCGGGGGCAACTGGCTTTTTATGCTTTAACTGACTGATATGTGTTCCACGGAAACTGAGTGAGGCCATCTGTATATCGGAAAATTCAGCGTTTTTACCCTAATTGTGTAATATGCATTCTCCGGCTTGGCGTCGGGGTAACTTGAACCGAAGGAATCTCAGTTACCGGAAGAAATTGGTCCTCCAGTAGATCACATGCAGCTTGACTAGTGAAGCCGGCATATTTAACAACGGCAGTGTTTGAAAGGTCACCAGGAAAGTTGTCAGAATGGATGGTGCTATCGTTCCTAGGAAGCCCAAAAAGTGCTTACCGTACACCTATTCCAGAAGTTATGTCGAAAAAGCTTTTTTAACAAAAAGCTGAATTCAGTGCGCGCGCATACCGGAGTTTGAATAAAACTTTTCCTAACTCCTAGATCATAAATTTTCCGCTTACAATGTTCGCGCTGATGGATGCGACTCGCAAATGACCGCAACATTTTTCCTTACCTTTATCCAGCCTTGGGAAAGAGTTATGTATCCCCACAGAGAAAACACACATAATTCATTACCTGCAACCAGAGCCAACCCACATTTATAAGGGAGAGGAAGCGCTGCTCAGTTTTTTGGAGAATGGTGACGCACATGAAAAAAGACCGCGAACATGCCTTCCGAAATAAGTGGATGTATAATGAACAATTTGGTTTCGTTTGGTTGGATAACACACTGAAGCCGCGAATGCGATTGCTGTATCTAACACGATCCGCAGCGTTGACCGTTAGTCCAATGAAACTCTACGTGATAGACAGAACTACCTGCCTGAATGTGTGTCGTCGGAATCGAAACTTAATCTAGGGGCGAGTTTTGCGGATGTCGGTGAAACAACAATGATTTTGGCTAATTCATTCAGTTCCCAAGCATCTTTAATTGGATTGTCTAATTGGACAGACACAATTTAACAACTTGGCGAGATTTGATCACGAATACTTTTGTAGAATTACTCTTATTAGGTTTTCCTGATCGACCATGTATTGATCAATCGTAGAGACCCAGTTGATCACCAGATTATCAAGACACATTTCTCGTTGATGGACATTCTACTGAAAGTCTACTTCCCTTTTGGAAGATGGTTTGTACGCTGAGCCAGACTTTTTGCTTGCAATCTGAGCTGATGAAATTCCGCATAACAACAAATCTAACCACTTGAACAAATCGATTAAAAAGGGGTACACAAAAAGATACCCGTTTTCTACTCCCGATCGACCGACTTCTCCTATATCACTTAGGTTCTATCCACTCGTCTGGCTTCTCGGTTACCGTAAGCTGGAGTCTCGCCGGACCGTACCAAAGTAACGCAACCGATTCATTTGTCCAGTGAGACGCAACTAGCACAAACATCCGTCAAACTCCAATCACTTTTCAACAGCGGGGTTGGCCACACACCCCCGCTCTACTCATTTCTTATAACACGTCTTCTAACCACTCTGAAGCACTTTAAGCGACCCAGTAAATCATATTAAAGGAAATTTAAGAAGGAAGAAACCAGAATGAGTTTTGTGGGTAGGTTGAATACTGGATACTCTAGATGGAGGCCTAACTGAATACGCAGTTTTCTCAACAGGGGATTGCATTACACTTCGATACAATTGTTTTCATCCAGCAGTTCGACCTTCTTAAGGCGCTGTATAGAGCATGATATATTGTATACCTATGCTAGAGTGGTTGAGTTTTCTTTTGACTATATCTTAGAAACTTACAGAAAATTTTATTCCCAGATATTAAACGTGTGACATTCGGCTCATTGATCATCATCGATTAGTTGACAAGCTCGGCGAACAGATCAACAGCCATTTGATCAACTACCAATCATCGAGCTTACCTGTTGTACGTTCAATAAACCAGACAACTGGTCATATAAACTGTATTTACACTTATTGAATAGTTCCCTGAGTCATGTCACATTCATTTTATGAGCCGACTGCCTGTCGGGTTGACTCTGCCCCCGCTCACATGTTGCTCAGGCTGATAAAACATAATCTTGTTCTGGTTCTCGCATATTTGGCTGCATACTTCAAACGCCTTCTTTAAACTCGTAAGTCATTGGGCAGAGTTACCTTCCATAACAAGTAGGAAAACGGTGAACGAGGCTTGTTTTGTATAAATGCTCATCCTGGACAGCAACCACACGCATTACTGGGCATATTTTTATCCGAGACTTTTGAAAGAATGGGGTGGTACTATGACTTCCCGTCTCTCAATCAAAGTCTCGCTTTCGCTGAACTCACTGTTTTCTGCATCTACCACAAAGATTGTTTGTGTACCCATAACTTTTCTACCAAACAAGAGAGGATGTGATCGGCGAAAATGCGTCACACAGATATATTTTCGATGTCCTATGGAGTCAAATGTGACACGACGATAAAAATACAGACAGAAAATCTAACAGACCAGCAATAGGCCAAATTTCCAGTTCGGATTCCGGGTGACTGTAAGATCGACCAGTCGAATCCACGATACCAACTGTTTATGTTTCACTGATATTTTTCATACTGTTTCCCGGTGTTGTGTTGCAGCAATCCATCGCTTATATGGCATGTCAAGCTGATTAGGTGCTGTTCCGTGGTGCAATTTTCTTGCGCGCCTCGGAAAATCCCAATATTACAAAACATACAAATGAACAGTCTATCAAGACCGTTCCGGTTTGTCAGCCTTGCGGAAATGTCGAATTTATTGACTATGTCTCTCTGGGTGCTCGACAGCCCAATAACCCGCCACCTCCCGCGAAACCGCTTTAACTTAGCTATTATTCATAACAACGAACCAATCACGAGCCTCGAGGAGGGTGCGTGGAACTCAATTGTGAGAAGTTACCACTCGAAGAGCCAGTCAATGCGTGGCCACGTCATTCGGCTTCAGTTGTTGAAGGATGAGTGGCGCTAAATGAGTGCTAACCACACTGTTGTTCCGTACAGATATGCACACCTAAACTTCTGAAACAGAGGGGCAGAAGGGCTGAGTTTTTGCCCAGATAAAATCCCCTGAAGGACGAAATATCTACGAAGGATTCAAAACCTCTTTAGTTCCTGTAAATTAGATGCCTTCCTCGCAGAAAGCAAGGGCCGTGTGGATCTCCCCTCTAAAAAAACCTTTGCTCGAGGAGACGGTCAACATCGAATCACGATGAATGAAGGACGACCTGGGGTTTACTATTTTAAATTTCCAAACGGATTCATAAGAATATCACTCAGGATAAGATGCGTAATACTCCTTGGCTTTCCATCATAAATTGACTTTATCCGAAGGATCGAATCCAAAGCGGAATTATCGGCTGACGTTGTACTTATCTTCAACGTCGCCTTGGCGACAGTCCAAGAAATCTTGAACTAGTCTACCAAGGTCGCCATGGCCCTATTGTGAGTAGTAATTTTCTTGTCCCTTTATCATCCGGTGAACATTGAAACAGAGGAGTCATACGTCGTCCGTTTATTGATGACATGAAAAACACATTAATCTGGAAGAAGCCATCTGATGTGTATGATACAGTACATTTGAATCGAAGGAAATGTTCGACTGTGTTTGTGGCATGCTACTTACGGAATGCGTCAAACGTCCGCTGTACGCAATATTCAGCGAAACATTGTATCAAATTCCGGCACTAAACGCAAGAGTGCGCAGAGTAATGCGCACTGCGACAGTCGTGTGCGCAGCTTCCATACAAGGCCTAATACAAGCAACATAAAGTATCCTTCACGAAGGGTATTGCTTTTGAAATCTTCTTCTCAGGAATAAAAAGTGAAAAACCAGTAACTTTGAGTTGGAATGCCAGCCTATCGTTCATCAAACAAATACGAATGCACAATTTTTAATACTGTTGCACTCCCCTCTCTAAATACCATACCCTTCAAAATTCCTTACGGTTTTAAACTGCGGCATGTTTACCCTATTTTCTGTCTTCTTCTGACTTGTGTCATTCTCTGTTTGAATTTGCGCATTTTTTCCGGCTCTAGTCCAGTCTAGCCGGTTGCAGCCGGTTTCCCATTAGTGAACCCCACTCGTACAAATTTCGACCACGCTATTCACTCAAGATTCACATTGACTTTACCGCCAATAATTCTTGTTGCATACCCATACGTATCTTGTAGGCTGTCCAGTGAATTTAACCCCATCTCAAAGTCCATCGTAACTAGTCTCCTGCCTGACATTAACAATAATGTTAGTATAATTGTCTAGTGAAACCATGGAAACGAGTAGAGAAGCATGATCCCCTTTACTTTGTGTCATCGCATAACTTAAAATGAATGGTGATCAATCAACTCAAGGTCAACTCCAAGGCAGGTTGGGAGCTAAGCTGCCACATGACTCAGTTGTGCATATTTTCAAAATTATTTTGCTGACTTAAACGCTAAGATGCTCAAGCAATAAGGTCTCCCTCAACTGCTTTATGTCAACTTTTCATTCCCAAAACAGCGCAATGCATGCATCCCTCATGAAATTCGTTTCAGCTGACTTCATTTTGACGGATCTAGCGCATTAAAAATTACATTATGGTTCTTACGATTTTTTCTTGACAAAAGCTGCTCTCCAGGGTTTTTACAAACAATTCCTGATCTGGACTATACTGGTGTGTCTAAACTCACACGCGCGTTAGAAGGTGGACTTTGGTGCACCTCATAATTGACATTCGTTTAAAACGCTGATGTGTAGAATGAACGCGCCCGAAGACCTCCAGAATTAAAAGTACATTAGTGGCGCTGGCGCCATGGTTAGAGAAAACGTAACTGTGTATGGCTGTCGGAATAATGTCTGCGGTCAAAAGCAGGATGAACAAGAGGTCCAGTTGGGTTCCAGATGAGTCTCGCGCAAAACAAAATTGGTTTTCAAATGAGTGTATTTCGCCAATTTCATGCAATTTAGGTTCAAGCGGAAACATAAGGCTCATGGCAACTCGGGGACTGCGTCTACCTGATGAGCTCAAAGAGGGGCGAAACCGGTCGTGGGTCGTCGAAGCATTTTCGGCAACCTTATGAGCAGTGCATTACGTCTATATATGCATCGTGATAACTCGCATATCGTACCAAGTGAAAAATGAGGCGACCTGGTGCAGCACATTCAGTTGCTTAAGGCATGATAAACAAGCGATTCAGCTGAGTTCCCGCAAAACCAAATTGATGTGCAAATTAGTTTATTTCGCCAGTTTCGTAAAATTTGGGTTCGTGTAGAACATAAGATTCACAGAAACTCGAGGACTGCGCCCACCTGATGAGCTGTCAAAGAATTTTCTGCAACCTTATGAGTAGTCTATTACGTCTGTCTGTGGTGATTCAAAAAAGCAAACTATCTAACTGGGTGCCGCTGTCTTTCAGTCCGTCTTGTTTAGCTAGCAATAGTTTGCGAAATTCCAAACAGGAAATCTCTAGATTCTGTCACGTTACATGTTGTATCCGCGGTTTATCTTAGTCTGCGTTCGCCAAACAGATATCTCATGGTGTCCACAATCAGGAAAGTTGGCGAACCCCTAAGATTCCCCACAAAGCACTCACGCGTTACCCTACAAGTGTTCACATGAAAGTGCGATGCACGATCGCACTTCAAATTAGTGAATAACAAACGACGTTCTGCAACTTTTCATCTCAACCGTATGTCTAAGAGCGTATAAAACCGTGTCCATCACGTGTTACTATCGACGGCTTCAACCCCGATCGTTATGCAACTTGCATTTTGCAGTTTAGAGTTTTAAGTCCATGTTGCAGCCAGACATTCGAGAAATACGATATGAAGCAATATGTATCGAACTGGTCTTCCAAGCGACAAAACGAGGTTTTTAAGATATCGAAGACAACTGGCGCAGCTAAAGGATTCATTCAGTGGTGCTTGAGTAACCTAAGTAAATATATATGTTACCTTGGACGTTGCAATTTCAGGGTCCTGTGTTATCAGGCTGCCTTTCGTGAGAACTAATTGAAAGAAACTGGTGAGCTATTATCCACAGAAGATAAATGTTTGCGGTAATAACTCATCATTGGCCCATTTCAGCAAAGCCGTTCAAGCATTTGAGCACAGGCTAGGGCAGGTAGTTGTGATATAAAACTAAAGAGAGATTAAGCAGTTCAGCGATGAAAGTACCAGCACCTTTATCTGGAATGACCAATTTACTCGGACGTAGGGCGTACGTTTATCTAACTCAAGCTCGTAGCTAAAATTTACAATTTACAATCTTACCTGAAGATGTGTTGAGCCTTCCGTGGTACTGAACCCTGATCACGACTGCACCCACCACACCTAAGCAAACACCTTTAATTTTGATGAGCACTCGGAAATTCGCGACTTCTGTGGATTATTTTTCATGGCTTGGTTATTCACTAGACCAGATAGACGTGTTATGACGGCTCCAGATATGACACCGATGTGATGCCCTGCAGTTAGTGGCCAGACCGCTTGGGGAATATGTTGTTTCACCAAAAAGGAACCAGAGTGACGCTTGGGAATTTCACCCGCTCTGTCTTTGTTGATGAGGATAAAGTTGGTTAAATTAAAGATGTATCACGAAGTGGTTTTAGGTTAATATGCCAAGAATCGCCTGGTATTGCAGAAACAATCCAGTTACCCAGACACCTCTTGACTCAAAGTGCAGAAACTTGCAAATATATCATATACCTCGTCTAGGTTTGACCTCCTTTAGGTCTGCTCAAAGCACTGCAAACTGGCGACAATAGGTTAAGTGGGTGCATAAATTCAGCGCTATGGAATGCACTGGATGGATTGCAACGAGGCGGAAAAAAACATTCAGCAGGAATAAGTACGTGTCGAAGCAGTACTTGCCAACTGGATCGATAAAGCAATAGTTCTACATGATGTTGAAATGAATGCACGCTTGACAGACAAAATAATTAGGTTTTAAGCGTCCGTGTAGCCCAGCTGACTGGGAATTTGTAAAAGGTGGATGGATCGGTCGAAAAAACCCGAACACTAACTAGATCTCGGTTGGTGGCACTGAAGATACCTGCCTTAACACCCAAGCTCTCCTATTCCCATGCAATATGTCATGTGCATCTTGGCGATGTAAAATATAGGTAGCTCGGCAACCCAACCCAACACTGACGATGCCGCCTCAGTTGGTGATGAAAAGTTTGCAGTCCAAATGTCACGCTCAGCCAACAGCCCAACAATCAATGAGCTGCATCCAGTGTGCGCTGAAAGAGCAATGGGTGCATGCTCCTCACGCAAGTCAGACATCCGGGCTTCAAGCTTTGGCACGGTTAAATGCGTGCACCACTGATGACCTCTGATAAAAACGAAACTCCGACTCCAGCGATTTCCATAAGCTAGACAACGCGTAAGCACCTGATGTGAATTTTGTGATCGAAAAATGAGTAGCCATACATCGCACTTAAGCACTGCTCAACCGCAAAGTTCCGTTCAACTGTTCGCCGGGATGTTACGAGTACGAACGCCTCTGGAGATTCGTGAGTTGCTCACTGCTAATTATTTCCAACAAGGAGAACTCAATCCTTCTAGGCTTTTCGGTGTCGACCAACTTCACTTGAAGGTGTGGGTCCCACTCAGGAACTCCTGGTTTTATGTTGTTTTTTTGTGGAAGAAATCGAAATTTGTATCTCCAGTAGAACCTAACACTTCGTGTATCCCGCTATTTACCAAAATTACGTATTCATGCGGAAAATGTTGTTTGTTTCTCCAAAGACATCTGGAATCACCTGGTGAAATTTTATTGTCGGCCAAGACTAAATTCACATTTTCTCACCACTAAATTCAACGTTTTTTTTAGAATTTTTCGTTAAAAAACCTAAACTTTTCGCGATAAAAATAATCGGTTCGCCTGACTTTTTGTGTATGTTTTAGACAGACAGAGGATAAGAATTTTTCAGACCGATGACCCGAATGTGACTTGCATGATGCCATGCTCGGATGCGATCGATGCTATTCCATCCTGGCTGGTAAAAAAGTCCTTCAAAACGGCCTTAAGGAATAATTTGATCTCTTTACAAAAGTAATTTTATTCGTTTGCTTCCATGCCTGATATTTTTGACAGATAGGTTTTAAACAATCTCACACCCGCCGCTGACACCTCATTCAGAAATAAATTATTGCAGACAAACAGTTTTCAGCCAGTTTGATGGAACGTCGAGCTTTAGCAAATCTTCACACATTATTGGGTTCTATCTGAATAGCTTTGTCGTTTTACTTATTTTCGAGTAAATACTGAATCTTGATGTGTTTGGCCAATGTTCCTTTCCGTCAAACTCAGTGAGTTTCTTGTGTTTCCATCGGCACCGGAACCTGGCTTTTCCTGGGAGTCTTCGGATAACTGTAATGCTTGATTTTAAGCGCCATGTTTACCTTTCTGCGGCACCAGCAAATCCTCAGTCTAAATGGACGAGGGCTGTCTCAGTGGGGCAGTGAACTGCATCTTCCTAAGGAAGACCACACCGTGGATAGGCTCATCTGAAATTTAATGTACCACAAGCAGCTGAATTACCGATAGCTGGTTTCCTTTTAAGAGGTGTGCAAATTCGAATCAGGTCATTTTCTAGGGATAAAGAGAACATTATTGGCGTGGATTTGGAGAATGTTTGTTGATGCACTGGGAATCAGGGCGCTTTGTTCGGATTACCTCCTCTAGTCGTATCCTGGCAAATACTCTGCAGTCAGAAAGTTCGTGAAGGCTGTCTTCGGATGCCTATTTTGTAAGCAAATTCCTCCGCATTCAAAGGATCTTTAATGGGGACATCAAAATGACCCGATTTAGCCTTGGAAGCACAGAGTCATACGTAATACCTGAGGACGCTGTGGAGACACAATGGAAATGAAAACAAAGCAAGACACACATCTTGCGAGTTGGGTTTTTTGTGTAAACTATGGTGATACCAAAGCAATGTTTGATGGGACCTGTAACATGCTTGGGGAGAACACGTGGTATTCTAAAAGCCCCCAAACGATTTAGAAATGAGGGCTTGCAAAAGTACACTGAATCGGTCAAACAGAGTCTACTAATAGCCACATTCCGTCCGAGCTACGGTGCATTTTCAGCTCGATCCTCAACTGCACCAGTCATACGTAGCTGGACAAATGTCAGTAGGATTTTGAAGCCTTACAAAAACATCGTCATTAATTTTACCATTGTGGGAAACAACAAATTGTCTCTTCAAGATCAATGTTTTACATGACTAGCTAACAACCCTCATTTATTACGGATGCCGCATTTCCCAGCATAATCAGCAATGAAGTTCACAGGCGATGGCAAGTAACGTTTTTCACGTAGATAAAAAACCGCCTTTCAATCTAAAAAACACTCACAAGTACTTACGAATCAGCGTAAATGTAACGTGGGCAGTCGGATGTGCTTTAGTTTTGCCCGTTTTACAGACACTATGTTTGGGCTGTTATTTCGACTTTCCATTTTTCTAGGCACACTTTGTTTCAGTCCCCCAGTTCCATGGAACCACATAAGTTGTTTCCGGTATTCTTCAGTCTCTTAGCGTTTCAACAGATGCTACCGCCGTGTGATACCCCTCAGGTGACTATACTGACGTGGTAATCTATCACTACGCGAAAACACTTCACATAAGGACTCGGTTGAGTTAAATTGGTTTTCTGGTTCCGTGGCTCAAGTGAAGCACGCAACTGAGGGTAAATACGTACTTTCTTGGAGATGCATTGTGATGACCAATATCGAAATATACACTCATCTCCATATCAATTTGATTTTCATGACAGACTCAGTTGAATCCCTCGTTTATGATATTCTTCAGCTAAATGTGCTGCACAAACTCTGCTCTATGTTTCATTCTGTACGATATTCGAGATAACGCAGTATGTTTTCATGAAGGGACCTACTCACATGGTCGCTGAAAACTCTTCGACAGCCCACGACCCGTTTTGCCCTTCTTAGGGCTGGTTCATTACGTAGGCGCAGTTTTCGAGTTTGCGTTCTTACTTGAACCCAGACAGAAATCCACAAATTCACGCATTTGACTCAACTGTGCCTACCTGGTGAGCCAGCCCCAAGAAGGTCGAAACCGATCGTCGAGGAGGTTTCAGCAAACTTGTGAGCAGTTTCCACTGTGACAACCAGTAATTTCAAACAAACTTTCGAATTTCACGCCAGTAACCTGTTTCAGCTGACTAGTTTTCAGGTATTTACCAGTAATCAGATGCCTTCTCTCCAAATTTCATACCGTCTAGAGAACTTGGTGTGCCAGTCAATGACAACTAACAAGCAGAGAAGTGCCGTCATGCTGTTTGTCTTCCAGTGAATAAGGTAACTCATAACGTGAAGCAGTCGGGATCAGAAGACAACCAATGAGAAAGGGGACTGCCAAAACATGAATAGTCTAGTGGTTCATAAATTGAGTACATTCAGTGGAGCCAATCTTGACATCGATTATACTACCTGCACATGTCTCGTCTACTTCCAGCGATTGTTTCCTGACGAAAAACCACACTGAAGCCTCCGCGCAAGTTGCTCGATTTATATTGCACATTGAAAGATCCCAAGCTAAAATAGAGATTGCTTTGTTTGATGCTGATATGTCGAAATATTTCCTGTCAGTATTGACTGTCCCTGTCTTCTGGAATTAGAAATCATCTGGGACAGTCTACATGCCGCATTTTCATGGTTACAATGGAAGCGTCCGGAACCGTATTAACGTCAGCCATTTTATACAAAATCTGGCAAAGGAAACGACAAGGTGTTTTAAGATTTAAAACTTAATTATTCAGGGACCTTTGTCAAATTGTAAAAAGACTTTGACAGCATTATTGTACTAGTTTCGATAAAAATTTATCGGGGTTTGACTTTAACTATCTGGGGAATAGCTCTAGAGTAATCTGTAAAATTAGTGATGGTTTATCCTAGCAGGACCCTAAATATGCGACCGTTACATCTTGCCAGCGCAGTACGAAAACCACACCTTGTGGGAAATATAATTTCATTTCCACTAATTGCAGAACTGGTCAAAAACCGAGCAAGGTTCAGAAAACACGTATCAATGATTCTGCAATCCGATAAAGCCCCCACTTTTTGACAAAAGATGAGCTGAAAACTCCTCGGCGAAGAAGAGAAAAATCGTTTTGGTGCTTGCAGAAAGGGACGCAAAGGCAGAAGGGGATGATTTAAAAACCAGCTGGTGGCAAATGACGATACATTCTGGTATGTCATTCACGATTGTAAATATCATTTGACCGGCGAATGTAAGGCGTCTGAAAGTAATCATTGAGGCTCGAACGTTTCCGGGTGTGCTATCAGACAGTGAACTAGTGGTGCCTTTTGTCTGTCGTCCTTAGATAAGTTAAAAACAACGCAGGAATTTCATTGGAAAATCATTTAAAAATAAAGTTGGCCCCTTGACGGTGAAGTACTTACTAATACGTGTTGGAGGAGTAAGGCCAGTGTCCACCATTTCATAATCGATGGCCTGTTCTGATAAGAAACTGCTGCCCTTCATTTAATCTCGGTGGCCTAACGGACCGTGTTTCGCATAGAAGTTAGGTTTGCCTGGCCTGGTCGAAACCGGCAGAGACATGAATCCAAGGTTGCGTAAGTGTCGAGTGGTTTGCTGAGACAGGGTACATTTAATGGAGGGCTTCAACTAGAATGCCAATGGGATTAGAGTCAATCGGAAGCATAGAAAGCTAACTAGTTTTCTAATTCCTACCAAATTGGGTAGTGGTTAAAAGTTTTTGCCTCGATTATGACGACCAGTATGTCATTGGACCTGATTTTGTTTAGGGCGGATGCGAGTAGGCCATTCCGCTACAGAATTTCAGCTGGTGTCCTTCCATCCTGTACTCGGGCAAATATGGAACTCACTGTTCTCTGTGATATTGGAGTTCAGTCCACTAGTTTTTATGTGGTTGCACAAATGATCGGTCGTTTCATGGGAATTCACTGCCAAAAAGCGACGTGATATCAATTACGACGTATTTGCCCGACTTAACCGTACCGGCGTTCCTACCGAGGCCCTTCATATGGTGTACTGTGTCTTCGCCAATCCTTCCACACCGGAACAGACCCACGATTGCATCAGTTTTGAGACTGACCTTACGCCCTTGAATTCCATTGCTAGGAAACTCACTTTCGAACTGCAAAAGTTTATTTTCCATAGTTCCTTAATGAATTTTGTTACTGGGTTCAAATGTGTTGTGTTGTAATTGGCCTAAGGACACATAATGCAGTACTTGTTTGTTCTCTCGCTCCTCTGAAGACCTAAAGACATTTTAAGGAGAACACTTGTGCAACATTCCAACGATTGGAATTTCTGTCACACCCACGAATCTCGAGATTTCGATTCAAGATTATTCTTTCTGAGTTTAATACATCTTTAGAGTGTCTTTTGTCAGGAAAACAGAAACCTTGTTCGTGGACTCCACTCCGCTGTAGAAGCCAGCAGAGCCTAAAAAGTTAACGCCGTTTCAGACTTTCAATTAAAATTTCATTCTGCAGGTCAAGTCAACCCAAACTCAGATGCCAGTGAAAGCTGTGAAACTGTTTAGCCTTTAATAAGGATCCTCCGTTTAGCAAATCGCACGAATTTTTATCAACTTGTTTACAGCTGGACATTGTGCGATCGAGTCATTCGACTGTGCTCAGTAAGGAGTGTGAACCGCGCTCGGACAGGATCTAACACAACCACGGTAGTTAGCAGCGAGTAAAACCTTAAGGTTACAAAGTCTTCATTAGGGTTCGGAATTGCATACTTTCAAGCTGAAGTCGAACACCCTACGGGTGGCTGCTTAGGAGTTTACGGCTACTCTTAAAGAGAAGTTACCGATCATGTTATTTCAAGTTTATTCAAACCCATGAGTAGTCAGCATTATTGTTCTACATTTAGCAACATAAAAGTACAGTTCTAGTCTGACTAAAAGAGAACGGGTTCCCTTTTGCAATCTGTTGGCCATATTCATGCGAAAACCTGCTATTTAAAGTCTAGTATGTAATTCTTCCACTGAGCTCGAGAAAAATCAATGGACGAAGCAAGAACTTACTAACCGAAAGGTTTGTAATTCAAACTCATCCTCTGCATCCCGACTGCTTCTGTCTAGATCTCAGAAACCTGCAGTATCTCGGCCTTCCCTTCTGGGGGTGGCAAGGCGACTAGACCACGAAACGGTGTTACTGATAAACGATTACCAGTAATATTATCGTAAATCCTTCCACAACTGATGTTTTATTTGTTATTGCATTGTTCCAAATCGTTCGCACAAGTCACCTGCATCCAATCCCATTTCATCAAACCTTTGGACTTTTGTTGATTCCAAGTTCACCTCTTCTTCTAGAACTGGGTGCTCATACGATGAAGCCGGTAGTATGTTTTCTAGACGGCAAACGAATTTCGGTGGCCAGGATATCTAAGCATTTTTTCACGAAACAGTCTGTTTCATTGAATAAACACCTCATTCTAGTGCTTCAACAAAGACAATCACACCGCCAGCCAAACCACTAGTAATTGTCACGTGGTGGTGCGTGTCATCACGTTGTTCATGGTCCAACTGGGACCTCGCGATGAATGGACCTCGAAATGGTGGATTATCGGCCTGAAATTCGACATCCTACAAGATATAACGCGGATCTTCAGGACGATCACATCGCACAAAGACTTCACATGCCACTAGATCGTGTCTAGCTGGCGCAGGAGCAGCATGATTGTCACCGTATAACCTTTTACCATTTAGGTTGCTCGTGGGTGTGCGGAGGCAGCAAACTCGAACTTAAGTCAGACATTTGGGAATGGCAGTAGAAATGGGCCGAGATCCAATGACCATCCTGTTAGTTCCCTTCGTCCACAATGATTTGAAGCCCTCACTTGGACTCGAAAAATATATAGCTGCATCCTCCAAGAAAAGCCCTGCATCGCGGGAAACTTCGCGTACACACAAATCCCCTTGTCATTTCCCATGTTGATTGAACCTCACCGAAAGAAATCACCATGAAATATATAATGTGCTGTACGCTTGCAAAATGGCTTTGCACATCACAGTGCACTCATTAAACACTGTGTTGAACATTTGATTCACTGCTCGTATTTAGCTCTTACCTAACTTATCGTTTCCGAAAACGTGGAATCTGGGATGAAAAATTGCGACCTAAGGTATATCACACATGACATTTTGAGAGCTATTTGCCATGAGCTCACTATTATTGTGCATATTCAGAAAGTCATTCATGAATGGACCAAGGTGATCCGTCATTAGGTTCACTCATGAACGGCCCTCAGAAATCTCTTGTCGATTTGCCTTTAGAATCTCGAGTTTGGTAAGACGCGTGGACGAATAAGAAAATCATTCAAACAGGTTCACATGTCACGGCGGTGCTATTCAATTGTCCATCTTCATCGGTTCCTACTTCCACTGAATCGCGATGTGAGTTGAATAACTTCTTCCAAATCCGGCACTGTTTTTGTCGTGAATTCGGACGGGTCTCGTGCATCAGTGAATTCATAATAAGTCACCATCAAGAGGTGACGATAGAGTGGAAACTGGGTGTACAAAATTTGCCGACTGAATAATGCATTGCAAACGCTCAATCAGTTGGAAAGCACTTGGAACCGACTGAGTAGTTACCTTTCTCGAAAAGGTTTGGCAACAATCGGTAACAATCTACCGATGTAACGGTGGGTACTACTGATGAAGCATGCGAGTAGTATGTGTGTTCTCGTAACTTCGCCTTGATCTAATGGAAGGTTGGATTTATTACGGAATTTGTGGAACTACTTTGCAGTTTTTGCTTGCAATTATGCGATAGTCAATGAATATCCAGGAGAGTTCAAGAAGACACGTTCGAGAAGAAGATGGATATTCCGTTTTTAAAAACAACATGCAAATGAGAGTTTAACCTTCCTGTCCGATAGTCTGTAACCGTTTAGTTGGCGTTTCCTAATAAACAACTCCACAGCGAAGGGTTTCCCTCCTTATACCGATTGTAATCAAACCCTTCCGAAAACATTGTAAACACTGTGCTCTCAGGCAAAGTGCCACTATTTTTTCGCATGACAGATAGGAATGCATTACACTCAATGTTGAATGGCGATCGTAGTTGAGCGAACTCTGTCCGGATTACAGTTAGTCTGTAATGCTTTCGCACTTATAAAGTGTTTCCTTGTCCGTATAATTACAATGCCATCATCAGTGACTTTATGTGCACTCCTATGTAATCGATCTCGGAGGACTGTCACTGACAGACATAACTTTCCTGGAATCTGCATAAATTATTTAGACTAGAAATAAATAATGAAGTCTTGGACTCATCCCAAGTCTAAATCAAGCATTCACACTGTGCACAGACCTGCTTCGCAGGTGTCACCTTCCTAATTCCACCTAAAGGCTCCCCATTGCCTATTACGCTGAAATGAGTCGTCGTTTGTTCGAAATGTTTTCTCCTCTAGATAGAGTCCACCACTGCGCACGGCAGAAATATTCATTAAAACGCTGTCAACTTAAACAGTCTGAACTGCCAGTGCTGAAGTTAGTTGCCAACAATGGTTGTTCCAAAACTCTTGTGGGTATGGAATTCAAATCAGCACTACCATCCGTTTTTGACTTAAAGACATCGATGGTCAATTCTGGGTCCTGTAAATGGCTTCAATATAAATGGTATGGTTGACAATTAAGTCTAAAGATTAACTCCTCAGCAGGATCTACTCACCAAACTGACAAAAAGCCTCATAAAATTAGTGCTGTATTTATTGTTATTTTCCGCAAATGCCCGGTCCATTCTTGTTTATCTGAAAAAGCAAAACGAAGTGCCTAGAGAACAACCGTTAAAATAGCTGTGACGAGAATATAGGTTCCGCCTATACCGCCTAAAATCAGACTTTCATCTCAAACTTCTCAAAACATCTACATAAAACATGATTTTTTATTGCAGTTTAGCGAGGTTAATAGGTATGTTCATAGGTCAAATAACATTTCATGCAGAAATAACATGTTTTTAAGTGAATTATCACACAGGTTTTGCAGGAGAAGACAATAGAATTACGTCCAAAGAGTGTACTTCGGTTGACGAAAATAGTCTGCTCTCTTCCAGAAGAAAGCGGTATATTTATGTGTTTTATCGAGTTTCAGAAAGACAGCCCAACTTGAGAATGGCTTTCATGAACCCCAAGTTAAATGCTCAAATTACAAACCAGTCAGTTTTGAAAAGCAGCGTATCTTTTGTTCCTCCGGAAGCATCGGGTATTTGCAGCGCCTTCTCATTTCAGGAGATTAAGTCTGAAAATAACCGACGAGGTAGGGCTCCACGGTACCAGAAATCGAGGCCAACTTAATCTACGCGTAATAACGTGTCCGTGTTCGAACACTTGCGGTTAACCTCTTCCGCGGTCTTTCTCCGCTTGCATGAAATGCAGACTAGCGTAACAGCCCCCTGGAGAAGAATCCCGTTAGAAGAGGTGTTCCAATACCGGTATCAATAATTTCCATGATTCCGACAAAGAAACTGCATGAAAGTCAACCGAAAGTAGACAGATGAGCCACATTTCTGTCAACTGACCCATTTCAAAGCGACCAGTGCTGAGTTTCGTTACAATGGTAAAATTGGTTTTCGTGGTCAACCCGTTGAAGAACAAATCCCTTTTTAGTGAAGGAAAACGGTGTAAGAGAATGTACAGCATTGTTTCTAATATGAAGTCTTTAAATCAACATCACTACTCACTGGATTTAACCGTCATCTGGAAGCTATAAATCACCTCCTTCAGAGTAAAAAATTGTCCTGTTGTGTATTGTTAAACTAAACCAAGAATGGCTACTCTTACTCGTCCTGTTGAATATGTAGACATTATGAGCTCTCAATAGCCAAGCGGCTAAAAACCCATTAAACGGAAGGCCCGTGGTCAAAAACCAAAACCTTGTCTAGGTTTCAGTAAACCGCCACTGTTTTAAGCGTCGTCCTTCCTTCGGGTGGCATAGCCACCACGCACTGGAAGGTAGTACGAAATCAACATCAAGCTTGCACGGACTGGACTAGCAGGCTGTGAACGGCAATGGTTCAGTCTGCAATATCTTCGATCCTGGTTAAAATAGATGAAGTTGTGGGGCGAACATTCTTTGTTTCGCCAAAAATAAATGGTATATCATATGTAGAGACGCAATATACTACTCATAAGGTCAAGATATCTTGCTGTGATCTCGTATGCTGTTTTAACTAAAACTCTGTGTTGAAGAATACCATGAACGAGAAGTGCTGCTGGGATGCACTCAAGTCTCCCGTGAAAACCAAAATGATGTGTAAATGAGTTTAAATCGTAAATTTTCAAAATATAAGTTTCGCACCTGATGAAACTTGGGGTAGCCATTTTGCCGCACATTCAACAGTATCAGAAACGAGTGATTCAGATTGATTTAGCTAAGTTTTCATTCAAATCAGAGCGGGGTACAAATGAGCATATATCGTTCGAATACCCTCACCACTGTTGAGGTCGCCAGGGTGTATTGTTGTTTCCTCAGCGGGAATATTTAAGAAAGAGGAGAGTAGTCCGACGTAACGATAACAATGATGAGAACAATGAAACTCAGCTTAGCGAAATGCACTTACCTGCATATCCACTTTGTTTTGAAGGGAGACTCACCTGGAATGAATTCCAGCTGGATCTCTCGTTTATCATGTTCTTAAGCAACTGAATGTTCCGCACCAGGCCGCCTCATGTTTCAGTTTCTGCGATATTAGAAATATCGTGATACGTTATATAGACGTAAAACACTACGGTTTAGGCTGCGGAAAACTCTTCGGCAGCCCACGGCCGGTTTCACCCTTCTTGGTGCATTACGCCTATACAATGTACCGCGATAACTGGAATATCGTACGAACTGAAACATGAGGCGCCTGGTGAAGCACATTAAGTTAGTGAAGAACATCATAAACGAGCGATCCAGCTGGGTTCCAGGTATGTCTCCCATCAAAACCAAATTCGTAAGCAAACGAGTGTATTTTGCTAATTTCGTGCATTGTGGGTTCAATTAGAACATAAGGCTGAAGAAATCTCGGGACGGTGTCTACCTGATGAGCCCCACGGAGGGCGAAACCGGTCGGGGGCTGTCGCAGATTTTTCAATAACTTTATGAGTAGTGTATTACTTTTAAAACTGAACTCGTTCCATAATGTCAGATTATCCCAACAGTTAGCCCATACGTTTGTATCAGGAAAGCATGGCAGTGCAAAAATTCACATGTAGCAGATTAAAAAACAACTTGATAATTATACTTTAGCAAGCGTTATTCCACAAACCCAAGATCTGCTCGAATTGTTAGATTTATCGAATCGATTTCCCATCCGTAACCGTGTAGGTCAGTTAGGAAACCTGAATCCGACCTTATTTTACCTTGGTGGTAGGCAGAATAAAAATGCAGTGACTCGAAATATTTTCACGTAGGATACAAGATCATTGGGGTTTAATGTATACATGGTCAATTTCTTCAGACTTGGGAACAAAACAACTTTATATATCGTTTTTTTGTGGATGTTTGCAGTGGATGGATTCACAGTGTAACATCTTCATTAAATGTCGGTCACAGGTGAGTCGGAGTGATGTTTATTTCCAAGAAAATATGAAACGAAACACTGTTTGCCAAACGTCCACAATTTGATAAGTCTGGAGACTCAAATATTGTCAAAGGTTGCTGTGTCGTGCAATGCTCCTCCGCTTNTTTATTTTTATCACGCTTTAGCTAGCCCGATTCTTCTGTCTGGTGCCTTCGAAGACTTGTTAACCTCTGCATAACCGTAGAGCAAAGGCTTTGTAATTTACTAACTCTGCTAGGTTAAAACAAATGTTCTTTTTGTTCTCAAAGACAGCCCATTTACTTTCTGGATTCAATAGGAGTGGATTGGATTAGCTCTGGGTACAGCGAAATAGCGGATTTCAATATCTGCCTGTCATTTCAAGGAAGACCGCATTCATTTGACATTTGCAAATTGAGTGAAAATAATGCAAACCCTTATTCTGTGGTTGGCAATTTGCCAAGCGACTGAAAGGTTGCGGTCTACCTTCGCATTAATTAGCAGAACTCACCAGTGGACTGGTTTTACCCCAAATGTATACTACCGTACTCTCAGTCTGTTGCAACAGATCTGATTGCTGCCGAATCTGGTCGCTGAATAAAAAGTGCGGTTGCATCACATCAGATACACGTATGTATCATTAGGGATGTGCATACTGAGGATATTCTGCATAACTCCGTTCCATCAAAATTGTCCCCTTTTTCGTTACCAATCAGGTGGATAAGTAGCTCAGTGATTGAGAACACTGCCAATTGATAGGCTTCAGATTTCATTGCTCTACCACGTGCTTCTAATTTTTCATTTATTTACACTTTACTTACTTTTGAGTCTTAGTTTGTTTTACTTCCACCATTTGCGAACGGTATTCTCTACCGAAAATAGAACGTGTTTTATAAAATATCGGGGATACTAAACTGATGTGTGATTATGTTTTCTGGAAGCAATTGAGAACGACAGGGGCCAACAGATTTACAAAACAGAATTGCTTCTCGACGACTTTATCAGTAGTATATTGCGTCTATACATGCATCGCAATATCTCGAATATCGTACCAGCTGAAACATGAGGCGGCCCGGTGTAGCACATTCAGTTGCTTAAAAACATCATAAACCAGAGATTCAGCTGGGTTTCATGTGAGTCTACCCCGTCAAGACCAAATTGGTATTTCGAGAATTGCTTCACCTTTTCTGCTACCGTGGACGCCGTATTCATTTTTTGCTTCTCTATTGCGATGCGCGTTTTGAGTTTGGTCACGTTTCTGTACAAGCACTTACTGCTGGATAAGGGAGTGAATGAGAATGAATGGGCGCTCCCTACTTATTCGACTGGGTTTCATTCGCATGAATATAGTAAGACTAAAAGGTGACCTGCAGATAAACTTCGACTGAAAGCTCACGAAACCACAACAATATGTCTGGCACGCAAATTCACCAAACAACAGGTCGTGCATTGTTCAAACCTAGAGTGTCGGGTTAGCAACCAATCATTTACTCATTGTTTACTGTTTGGGAGTTACGGTCAGTCTGTATCTGGCTCTCTGTCAGGCTCAACTTGTTGCTGTGTTCGCCTTCAGGATTTATGTTTTGGATGGGCTATCACTTCGTATGCTTTCTATCGGCCTGTCTTGCTACTGGGCTTAATGCAGATTCATAAATGCGGAGATAGGCATGGTGACCGATTTCACGAACGTATTGTTTGTCTCTCTATCTGTCTGTTCGTTTATTTATTTATTTATTTGTTTGTTTTATACTTTTATATTTATTATTTTAGTTCATTTTCTTTCGTTTCCCTCTTGAAGAAAACATCAAACGTTTTTAAAAAAAAATCGCATATTTGCTCATCAACCCCCTTGAAGTCAGGAATATCACCAAAAACACAAAATGATGCTTTTGGATGCCCACGGAACCCAACGACAAACATCTCGTGTGCAGACCGTAGTTCCAAAATCTACATACTGTCCAATCATTCTTCAATATAGATACGTAGTTGCTGTCGGATGCATAACTGCGACAAACTAGTGCAGCATATCAGACACTTGTTACCAAGGGGCTGGTTCGCAGATTTGTTCGGTGCGTACTCATAGGGGGAACGGGAATAATTAGGCAGAGGGACTGAGGATTGGTCACCAGATGGCTAGATGCTGCTTGGATCGAGGGCTAAAATCAATAAAGAATGGCTTATCTACCGCATTCCTATTTGGTACGCCACCGGATGTGTCCCTCACTCCTGCTCGACTAGCTTTCTCAGTAGCCAAGACAGTTCACCAACATCTCAAAGTCGAATTCGCCCGTCGGCTCAACCAAACCCACGCTTTTCTAATTACTCAGCATCAAAGCAATAGCGGCGGAGTTGTCCCAAGTCTAAGTCATTTCAGAACTAGTCGGCTACTTAATTCCGAACATTTAATTGCCACAATCCCCTGTTCTGTAAGACCAGTGGAAAAAATGAAGCAACCTGCTACTTATAGAAGTGTAGTTCGTTTTTCAGGTGGGCTATCAATTGGGAAGGAATGTCGCTCACGGTAACTTTCGTAGTAAGTAATGAAGCTATAGAGAGCGGGAAAATAATCTCTGGTTTTTGGTCTGTGTTCCAAGAACCTTCCTCAATGCGGACAAACCAACTGCGTGTCTCGTTTGTCACATCCCCAAATTTTGCACCAGCTGAATAAAAAGCTTCATATACTCTGAAACGTGTGAATGAGACGTATGATCACAAAAGTAGATAAGAAGAGGTAACTTCGATCGTGACTAGTGGTGAACTGCGATGAAACGTCAAACAAACCTCACCCTAGAGCAAGAAAGTAAAGACCGGACAATTGATAGCGATCAATAACGGGTAGTGAAGAGGTTGAAGTGAGGATGTAATCTAAATGTGCACTTAATCACTTGAAGCAAGGTAATTGACGTAATTTGTGTCCTAAAATATTTGAAAGCCATGGCCTCACAGTGTACCAAAAACTCATGTGACACGTGTTCCATTTAGACGTGTAGACGATGGGCATGGATTCTCTAGTCGATGATTCTAGGCAGGTTTTTTAAAACCACTTTCGGGCGCATGGACACTTACATTAGAATTCCAATGACTTTGCTGACACAGTCGGAGATTTCCGTGGTGGATACAGGAAGGATTCTTCTAATCTGTACGTGAATGTGCTATTGATGCACTGCTTAGAAAAAAACAAGCGCCGCCAAGCCTGAGGACGGCGTTAGTACTCCTTCCTCAGTGTTTGAAAAACTAACCAAAAGATGTCCAGATTAATGTTAAAAACAGGCTTTCAAGTAGTGGGTAACCACCAAATCGTTGCACTAGAGTATTGGTAACCGAAGCTAGACCCTGTGGCTGCTGGATAGAGGCAGTTTATGTTCAGTATATAAAGAACTGTAAACATAAGCGTAGCGTTTTAGAAGGGAATATTCTACGTTTTGCATTGATGAAACTGAGGGGTTGGTCAGTAGACGAAACCAGAGCCTGTACTTATACAGCCAAACACAGCGACTGTTGGAACGCTTCACACCTAAATCTGTGAGCACCGGAGCAGACTAAACAAACCACAAAGTAGATGAGATGCATATCGGTCGCCGGTTAAAAATGACAATGTTTGGAGGTGCACAAAAACACAAGTGTGGGAAGTGAGAGCGCATGGAGATCAGCCGATGTGCATGTGGCCGTGTGAGCATAGTAGTGAAGACAAGTCACTGCTAAAAAGAACTGAATTACTAACCCAAACACGGCCAAAATCCGCATGGTCTCTCCGCCCTCTTAGTCAACTAGTCGTGGTATTAGCTAATTCATGCGCGTCAACAAAAAATCTGAGCGGGACCCTAGAGGAAGTGACTCGAACAAGAACAGGGAAAGAATTACAAGGTTTCAAAACCAACCCAAGTAATTCTAAAGTCGAGTCAGACGTGGTCGCTCGCTGCAACTGACAAGAACTTTCAGTTGTCACTCAACACCGACTCAGTCAGCTGCTTGAAAGAGGCGTCGAGGACTACTTCTCCGCCTGCTTTAAAAACCCGACGTACATAGAAACCTACTCACTCACGCTGATGAGGATTTTATGCCAAATCTGAACATTATCCAGCAAATATCCACTGATTATTTGCCAGGCCTCTTTGAAATGCTCAGGAGTTATTTTCTTTTAGTTTGAATGAGTTGAGTGTGATGCTGTAATTCAACACTGTTCAGTTTGTGGAGGTACGTTGTCGGACTAGCCCTGTAATATGTACTTTCAAGTGTATTGCTGGTTATCGGGACACTACATTCATGAGTATCTGAGCCATGTGCAACCATCCAGCAACTGGACCATTTGACGCTTGTGCTCAAAGAGGGTGGGTTCACATCCCCTGCAACCAGTCAAATCCACGCTTGAACCGACGGCGGAGTTGGAAAACACACTAAGTCGTTGTACATGGGTTTAATCTAATTTCTCTGCTTCATTGGGCAAAAACAGTTCCTTCCCCAGTGCAAACGACGCCTAGATATACAAACGATAAGGTAGGTTGAATTATCCTGGAATTTTGATCGGCTGGTTGCAACGTCATTTTCAAAAATGAGCGTTGCGGTCCCTTATTCGTGTACTTGGCTGGCTTGTCGTGTGCCTTTATCTCGTTCTGCCTGGTTCCTTGGTTTGTTGTAGCAAGGACTTTTTAACTAGTTGATTTAATGACCTTCTATATTTAGTAATTTATTTTCTCTGACTTGGCTGCCCCATTCGCTGCTGTTTTATCCTTTTTTTTCTCAAGCAGTTCTTTGACCAGTCATTATGTAGTTCTTTGATTGCTAGTGGCTTACAGAATAGGACAATATCAATCTTTCCGGGTGGTGCTCAAGGTCTTGACAAACTCCGGCTCCATCTTGTTTCTTGTAGCTGAACGTTACTCACTTCAAATAACATCCCTCCCTGTCTTCGTGCGTTAGGTCAATTGACACTTCCTTGCCTCCGTACATTCAATTGGCCAGTTTTCTACCAGGATTACAAACACAGTGTTGTTCGAAGTTCAACTACAACGTTTGTTTCCTTCATCGCATCCTGTTTTTTCGTTTAGTAACGCCAGTTTTTCCTCAAAGTTCGCGTGTTTCAATACGACTTTCATTCCATGTTGTTGAAATTGCATTTCTTTCAGTCCAGTTTATTGCTTTTATTATGCGAAACCACAGTCATTTTTCCTCTGGCTGTGTCGACAGTGTAGGCTGTCTTCATTTTCGAAGTGATTGTGGGATAACATGCATTTGGTAATTGTTTTGGAATATCTTATAAATTCGTCCTTCTGTTTTCATCATTTATTCTTGTGTGTTGCAGTGCGCTTGGATTTGTTGGAGTACTACAGGAAAGCAAATTCTTTAGCGAGAATTTGTATGGTTGCTGAATCAGTTCGAAATTCAGTCTTAGCATGATTTTTTCCCCGGTATTCTTCAGTTTGCAGATAATTGTCTGTTGTTTATTGTCAGGCAAATGGAACAGCGACAAACAGTTATTTTCCTCCCATTTCATTGTGGAATGGATTTCAAGGAACACGTTTTTCGGTGATAGGTTTTTTTGAGACATTTCATTTTTTATAGTAAACTAACGAGTTCATCCTTTGGGGTATGCGGGATTTAGTTCCGTGCGAAATCAAATCAACCGTTCCAACCCGTTTCAGCGATCAGGTTCTTGCTGCTTTGCCCATTTGCGTCTTTTTTTTCAAGTGGTTACGTTGCCAGATACTCGCAAAATGGAGCAGACATGGCTTGCCGATAAAAAAACAATTCATTCATATTACCAATCAGTTACTACGGCGTTCTGAAAAGCAAAGTTTAACTGCTGGTCGCAAAAAAAGACTTTTCCGAACTTACAAGCCGTTTTTTGTAATTCCACTTGGCGTTACCGCTTATCTGGGCGAGATGACTCAGTGGTAAGAGCGCGAATTTACTGACCGGAATGTCTGTGGTTCGAACCCGACCTCTGCCTCTCGACTTCCCCTGTCTAGGCTTGGGCAGTCTGGCAGTATCCCAGCTCTCGTGCTTCCTTTGGGTGGCATGTCTGTTAGGCATCAAAATGGTGCTACAGCTGAGCCATTTCGATTTTTTTAACGCTTATCTTGGTGTTACACAAACAATGACAAATACTAATGAAAATGGAATGGCATTCTATTCTAAAATACATGACAGTCATTTGAGACATTTTAGCAATTTCCCATGATCATTTCTGAGTAATACGAAAATGAATTAAGCTATGATTTTTTCTCCGAAGCGGTTTGCTTGTTCTGTCCACTAACCAACCGGCGTTTTGAATCCAACTCGAGCTGAATTGTTATCACAAACGATGCGTGCTGACGACCATTTCAAGGGGCATGCATCAGGGTCATGCATATCGGATTCCGAAATTTAAAATGCGAATTTTTCTTGATAAAATAAGCCACATATGGATAAGGACAGTTAAAGTGTTATGGAAATGATTTAGCAACTGGGATCATCAAGCGAGGAATTGGGGTTCTGTACCCGACGATGTTGCTGTTCCGATTATTTAGCAGGCGAGTTAACGCAAGATCCTATTCTGAAATGATGAAGCTTCATTCTAAGTGTGACTTTCTGTAATAAGCTCCAGTCAGTTTGATCAATCATGGTACGAACGTCTCTGATGAGAACAACCACAACCAAGGCCTAAATGAGATGAAGCCTGGATAGAATTATTGCGGTGCATTTACATACGCCGACCGGCCACAAAATCTGTCCACCCCTCAAGACAGCGCAGAATAAAAACAAAAGGCGCAAAGTAGAAACCATGGGTGAGGAAAAAACCCGCAAAATCAGCATTTTCTGCACTACAAGCAACCTGTTGAGCCGGGCACTTACACCAAAGTAACAGATAAGTTTGAATTTACGATGTTATGCAAAACGTTTTTATCCATCAGCTCTCGCCCGACTGTCATTTGATTGACAGGTATGATAGTGACGACTCTGGTGGGGAAGCGACTAGTGACGTAACCTATCACGATTAGCCCCCAGTCATCTTGGCCGGCTTTAGTCACCGGCCGATCCTCATACGTGTGCAGCTAGTGAGCCCTTAGGTAGGCTGTACGTACGCCGTGGAAATATGGCAAAGGTGAAGAAAAGCCTCATAGCCTTAGACCTGCTGTAAGCTTGGCGAACTGGGAGAAAGTCAGAGGTATGCCTTAAAAAGTCGTTCAGCTGTAACACCCTTTCGGTGCCTAGCTACCATGCCACCAGAAGGAAGCTCCAGGGCTGGGATACTGCCAGGCTGCCCAAGCCTAGACAGGAGAAGACGGGAGGCAGAGGTCGGGTCCGAACCACGGATCTTCCGTCGGTAAATTGGCACTCTAATCACTGAGTCACCTCTCCCTTATGCCTTAACCCCGGCCTCGAATAACTAGGTACAGTATTACGCTTGGAAACCACAGAATGCGAGCGTTGCAGGTTGGTACAGTCCTTGTTAAAAAATGCAATGCACGAGAGTTATGTGAAGCGATGGGGTTTTTAACCCAGTGGAACTAAAGGAGTAGCTTGTGTGGGAATGAACTGCAGAGTCGTACAGAAGATGCGAGCTAAGAAAGGAACTTGTAGTGATAACAGCGACTGATTCAGAAATGAAGGGTTGGTCCCAGACGCAGCTAAGAGGTCAACCTACTGTTGCCAATAAGGCCCACAGCCTATCACTAAGCCTAGTCCAAGAAAGGAAGCCGAATACATAGAAACCAACAATAGCATATGGCGAGATAAGTCCGAGATCCACTGACTGGAGACAATGTGAGGCGGGAGAAAATCCAAGAACGGTACGTAAGTACAACTTCTGTGGAGGCCCTTGACGTGACTAAATGGATATCAGACGGTCAGTAAAGATTGCTAGGTAATGATAAACCAAGATAAGACCAAGTCGGGGGCTGCAAATGGGTTTATAGCTTTTCCTGATGTAGGAAGGTGGATGAAAATGAAATACATATAAATTTTAAAAAGCTGATGGAAATCTATACCAAGTAGTCACCAAACTGAACTGGACCCGATTGCTGAATTAGGAACGATTGGAGGTATAGAGAGATGCATGGTCTGCAGCTGCAAAAACGCAACCAGAAAGTGGACCCTGCGAGACATCAGTACTGATGCTAAGGATTTGAATGACAGTATTTTTAAGAGCAAATGAGTTATGGAAGATGGCTATGGAGTGAAAGGACTTCGACGCAATAAGGGCTCACATAAGGTGTCCACAGGATTACGCCTGCTGATGATGACAGAATGTAGATCTTGTATAGATGGTTGGGAGTAACAAAACAGACCTCGCGGGACTTCACCACTGATGCTGAGGATCTGAAGAACAGTATTTTTTAAGAGAAGGGCCTTCGACGCAATGGGGGCCCAAATAGGGCATTGACGGGATGGGAGTGACACATACTGTTGATCCTAATGACAATCAAGCACCTGTGAGTGACTGAAACATGTGTTGCTGGGGGCATGGTTGAAATGGGAACAAAAATATGGGGAAAATCCTGTAGACTGTTACTATGGCCACGATTAAATGTCCTTTTCGGAATGATTACAACGAAGATAGTTGAATCATTGTTATGGCCGTGGGCTTTTGCAAAACTCCCATTGGCTGTATCAGGTGACTGGCCACCCTGTAACTGACAAATCTGCGACACTATCCTGGCAAAGCAGGAACCGCACACCTGAAGTGCATGTTTCTCACCATTCATGGACTGGACCAGTTTTGTGAAGTGCGTGGAGGGAACCATTCAGAAAGGGACGGTCTGTTGGCTTTTTTAAAGTGAGGGAAGCACACCAGGAGGAATAACCCTAAGATAATCGACAGAACCAACGGGGGGAGTTAAGTAGATGGAAGTAATCAGACAGTGATCGGGGGGCCAAAGGAGAGCCAGAAACTAAGAACACGCCGGAAATCTACTGGCAGTCAGAGGGTGAAATTCGACTCGGAAAAGCACTAATTCAGGAAATGAAGAGTCCACATCAAGACCTGACTCTACGCATGGCTAACCACCTTTGTATATACTGACCCCTTTGTCAATGGACAACTCAGTGATAACGTCTGTTTGTAGGACAGCTCTCCAGCTGGCCCCTAGTGGGCTCAAAAATTTCGAATGCACTTAGTAAGAAACCGACACGTAGGACAAAACAATTTGTTAGATTCTTAGAGAAGTGAATATGAGCCATCTAGAGTGAAGTTCCAGACTGCAAATATCAACTGAGTTCTTTATGAGGCAGAGGCGGGTTGATGGGTGTAAAGGCAAACATCGTCCTTGAAAACCCGAAACAGTGACTTGGAAAGACCAACGTATGTTGAACGTAGGCATGCCTAAACGTCGCCTTCGAGTTGTAAACCACATGAGAGTCTCATAAGGCTACTTACCTGCCGCCATCATACTTGCAATTCATGGCCTAACGTATACTCTGATACAAGCTCGATAAAACTAGACACAACCCAACAGTAAGTGGTAGATAAATACTCAAACTCACCGTCTCTATCCAATGAGGAGGATCCCGCTGAATATAGTAGATGCACAGTCCGATCGTCGTTGGAACTTCAACACCAAGAAATATTCCTAGCACGACTAGCAACATACGCGACGTAGAGTCTTTTTCCCCCAATCTACTGGAGGTTGCGGCTGTGCCGGAATTTGTAGTGGATGAAGACGAAGGCTTAAGACTGGACTGAATACCGTTTGTCACTTGAGTAGCATCAACCACACACTGCTCCGTATCTTGTGTCTCCAACGCTTGCTGCTTTTGTTCCAGTTGGCACTTCTTTGCCAGATTGGCCGAGTTGCTTAGTAATCGTTTCCTTTTGCTCGCGAACCGATTTAACGCCAGTGTCAGATGGATAGTGAGAATTGTGAGGGCTACACAAGGAATCACATTGACCAGCACGACCCGAAAGAGTAGAAGCGGGAAATATGTATCCTGATGCATTTGGGTGCACTTTTGTACCTGAATGGAACTGTCTAAAAATGCCAACCCACCTTGAGCTTCATCACCGAGGACATATGTTAATACATAGTAGTACTTTGTGATAACCATGATTGGAACAAACAAAACAAACGCTAAGATGCATGTGGCCAGGACAATTATACTCAATGGTAGCTGGCGACACAAAACGAACGTGGTTGCTTTCAGTGGGAACTGGACGTAGAGGAATCGCTGAATCGCCAAAATGACGGTGTACCAAATGGAAGCTGTATGCCAAGCCGTCGGAAGGATTACGGTCAAATACACACGCAGGTATCCTTCGGCTATGCTCGGTTCAGTATCCTGTGTGGAACCAGCAAGGTCAGCGAGATAGATTGGTAACGGTAGAACAACGGTGAATAGGTCAGAGAGGGCAATAGCCAACAGCAGAGTGTTGGTCGGATTACGCATAGCTCGACGAACGAATACAAGACTTGTCAGGCTGTTGATAATGACGGTAAAAATCATGATGATCGTCTGAACAAAAAGTTGGGGAAATATTCTTCGGTGATAGGGAGAACAGAATGAGTCGGACAATTTCGCGGAACCATTTTTCAATAGATTGGTATAAGGACGGAAGGCTGAGATATCGGACGTCATCAAAAACGTCCCATTTCGAGAAACTGGCAGAAGTAGCCTTTGAGAATCATTAAGTAGTCCAGCTTGCACAAGCTCGCGAGCAGCTTCAATGTAGTCCTGGAACGATGACAAATCACATCAAATCTTCGTGGAAAAAAGCAATGGGCACGAACTAATCGGATAAACCCACAGTCTGCTTAGAAACCACGAACACGATAGGTTGTCCGATACTATGAAATTGAACACGGTAAGTATACAAACTGCCAAAAGTCGATATATCGTTTTATACTCATAAACCATCAAGTATTTTAGTAGAGAACCCGGGTTCCGTCCATAACATTTTCGTTTGACGTAACGATTTACTATGAATAGTTGTCAGTTTGCTAAGTATCTGTCTACAGTCAGGCCAACATCATCAATTGGTAATGAATTATCGNCGCCCCGTTTTGTAGTTCTTGGTCTCTCCATGTTGTCGCAGTTGTCGGTCTCCCCAGGTGGTAGCAGTCCCCGAGTTCCGTCAAACATACGTTCTAGTAGAATCCAAATTGCACGAAATTCGTCCAATACACACATTTGCGCAACAAATGGGTTTTAACTGGAGAATCAGCCAAATCCCGGCTGTATCCCACGTCTATGATGATCCGCTTTAACGGAGTGTTTTGAATAAACGCAGCCTCGTGATTTAGTTGGCTCGATGTTCGAGATATCGCAATACATTCTATAGACGTAACACACTAGTCTCAAGTGCTGTGCCAACTGAAACATGAAGCGACCTGGCGCAGCAGTGGAAGCAGACAGTCATAAACGACAGTCTCATATGGATTCAGATGGAGCCCATCAAAATCCTTGGAACTGCGCCCAATCGATGAGCTCCAAGAAGGTCGAAACATTTCGTGAACTACTTAACTGTTTTCAGTAGACTTTGGTGTAGTTTTCAGGAAACCAGATGGTTTGAGTAACAATTGTCATTCTTCTAAGATCGAGTGTAGGCTAACAAAATCAATTTGTTTCGCGTGACCAGGCGACCAATCAAGTTACATAAGTCATATGTCATAAACCCACCTTCTTGTGGATACAATTTCTCGTGAAATTGCGTGTCAAAACGACTGAACAACAACGCAGTCTTGGTTTATTCAGTTGTTCAAAAAAATCAACGAAAAATACCAAAATCGGATACAGAAAGTTAAGTCGCAGATTGTATTCTGTCTGCTCTTGACCTCACCTGCTCTTGCAGGAAATGTCAGAGAATCCGTTTACGTCCACTAGCCTTTTGAACAAGCTGAACAAAAACGTAACTTCAGTTGAATCGCCAGAAAACGTAGGGGCATATGCAGTGGTTGTGGCACCCACTTTTGTGTAAACCGATTTGATGTTTGCTATTCGCATGTTTACTAACCCCACCGAAAATCGTGACGGCTTGAGTAACACAAATCTAAGAGAGATGAATGATTTTTTGCCACACACAGCTAGTTCAGCTAAGCATGATAAATTATTCCTGACGTTCCGCATTCTTCCACAGCGCTCCTCACGCTAATCCCGGTTACGAAAACCCCTTCATGATACGAAAGCCTTGTTGGTTTTTACCTAATTACGTACGCCCATTTAGCCATAAAATATTTTAGCCTCCTTTCAACTATTATCGGGGAAGTATTGAACAAGAATTTTAAACTGAAACTATCAACTTAGTTTGATATCTCAGATGTTACTGGGACATATGGATGTCGGCCGGTGTTCCTCGGGCCTTCAATAACAGTCGCAGAGCTATGGTCCATTTTGGCTGGCGACAGTGTCTGCAAAACAAAACAGAAAACGAGTCCCTGCATGCGAAACAGCGACTGAAGTGGAAGGATTTGTCGAGCCTCAAATTCTGTGGCGGTTTGGTTGCATGCTGAATCATGCACAACTGAGGGTGACGGAAGGAAAGGTGTGGTCAAACGTTGCTCTGGCAGAGAGAAACGAAATCAGTTACAAAACGTCTGGGTACTTTTGGTGGAATGTGTCCTTTAGGATGGCATTCACATGATTCTCCGTATATTCTTGGAGAAGCAGAACTGTACGGTTCTTGATAGGTCAATGGGGTTCATGTTGTGAAATTCTTCCAGGTTATCTTAATAAGTGTTTGAGATGTAGACAGCCCGGAATGATGTGGTTGTCTAAAATAAGCCAATTCGCTACATATATTATTCTTTTCTTTAGAAGAAGGGCTTTTAAATAAACGTAATACACTACTCATACGGTTGCTTATAATACTTCGACGGCCCCGGACCGGTTTTGCACTTCTTGGGGCTCATTAGGTAGGCGCAGTCACCGAGTTTCCGTCAGCCTCATGTTCTACTTGAATAAACTATGGTTGTGCGGCAGCCATTTATTAAGTGTTGTAAGCATGGCAGGGAAGCTGCGTTTGCATCCAAAATCACTTTTTGACAGAGTGGGGAAACTTGGACACATCGTCGCATGGTTGACGACTAGCATCAGCAGTGCGCAACTCACAATTAGCCATGCAGAAATGAACTCGCAACATCCCGGCTAGCAGAAGAAGACCAAATCGTTCGACCATGAGCGGTGGATCAGCAGTGTGATTATCTCCCAATTAGACAGGATTGAGCGCCAACTCATCCTTCATATCGTACGAGCACGTTTTGACTAGTTCCTTGAGTGGTGACTTCTCCGATACAAATTTCACCCTTTGTGTTTATTGTTTACCTCTGAGCCACTTGCAGTTTGTCAGTTACTAACTGTTGATGGTTTATTGTCATTTCGGAAGTAGGGTGATGTTCTTCGTATACGGGACTCCGGGCCAACTCATCACCGAGTACATCAGTGAGTCATTCTACTAATATGATTTTGTCAAAGAAGTGGACTTGCTTTAGGACTTATCCGGGTCTCAAAGCTAGGACGCAGCCAGTTTAACTCAACCTCTTCTTCACTTTTCACACATTTACATGTTGGTTTACCTGACCACACTAGTATTATTTGAGTGAACATGTACTGTTCATAATGATCATTCGTGTAAAACTGAAGATTATTTGATCAGGTTTCGTCAGCTGACCGCCTTTTCCCGTCTTGGATCTGTTGTTAAACCGCGTCAAGTGTGTGGTACGTTTTACCAAGTTATATATTGATTCACTGGCAAAATTAATAAAAACGTATTATCCAGGACAAAGTTTTAATCATTTTGGGTAATAAAATATTATTGATGAAAACTCCTGGATACTCCGTGACTGATTTTATCATTCCTACCGCCCATCAGTTAGGCACAGACCCCGAGTTTCTGTGTTCTACTTGGACTCAAATTATCCCATATTCTCGACATACACTCA
>SJOL01003465.1:44508-55684 GCA_004794785.1 Opisthorchis felineus | reverse complement strand
AGGCCATATAGCGTGACAGATACGTCCTGTTAATGTTGTCTTTCCACATGACTACCGAAGGTTAAATGATGCGTTGAAGCAAAAATACCACAACAGCTAATAAGCGCGTTCGACATATCGTCGGCAGGGGATCAGCTTCCACGCAGTGTCAGCCTTATTTTCTCAATCATGACGGATACCCGCAGAATATTTAGAAAAACCGACAATGATTGACTGAGGAAGTTTTCTGAACATTTCACGCCACTGTAGCAAATGTCAGGTCAGATTTATTAGCGCGCATTGATGGGCCACGAGAGACAGGATTTTCAAAGTCCATGGGTCCGGGGTATTGAGAGGTCGACGTTTTACGCCAGCTCACCTTCCCACTCACATCACTCTTATTTCCAACAGCAATTCTACAGCTGGGTAGCAAAATCAGGATGTTTCAACAAGAAAACTCAGAGACCATGAAGGTGAGTCATAGACCCCGGTTTCGGAAAATTTTATTTCGTGAATATGACGTGTAAAACGCGAACGTTTGTGACGGAGAATTGTGCAGGCTATACGAGCCGCAGCAAAGCGTTTTTTTCCGGTTTAACGCCAATGTTACTAGATTGGATTTTCGAGTGAATTCACCTAGTTATATTAGACCTCCATTGTTGCTTTTTTCTTGTCCCTGCAACGTTTTTTGACAGTGTGAGATAAAGCATTTCATTTTCGATTGATTGATCGGGTTCATCACGTACTCGGCAGACAGAAACACTTTCAACTGAAGTCTACATTAGTACCTGATACTGGTAAGACTCTAGCTCAATCGTCAGAGACTTAAGTAGAATCAACCGAATAACGAACGATTAAACATGGACTAAAAAACGAATTGTTATTCAGTCATACACAATTCCTTATCTAAAGATGGTGTAAAAATGCATACTGAGGAGGTGGTGTAAACTCCATGATGAAGCTCGAGTCACAGATGACGGCTAACTGTCACCAGTGATCATTAGGTAAAAGGTAACGGTTAAGAAAGCAATTCGGCCATAAATAATGAATGATAGGAGAAACGTGACTTAAGTGTTGATTGGGGAAGCATTTTCAGAAGCGCCTGGGTTCAGTTACAGTTCTTTGCAGTCCTTTGCTCAATGCAAGGTTCACCCGATAATCAATTTTTCCAGCGAGTTTTATCTCGTTGTTTGATTCAGTACGCCAACCGATAGCCGTCCTGTTGAATTTTTATCCACTAAAGGGATACCAATGGGATATATTCCTAGATAACCATATTTAGGATGTCATATGTTAGACCATCTGCAAGCAGCCGCAAAGTAATTTCCTGATCTTACGTCCCAGGTTTTCACGCCATCTGGTTTAGATCAGAAATTTTCCTAACTAGAGCGACCATCCTGCGCACACATTCTACGAAAAACAGCTGTTCAAACATCGATGCACTAGTAGCTTCCTGTTTCTCTTGAACTCCAGTCGGCAAATAACGAGTACCAGTGTTTTCCGAAAAACACTCTGTACAAGCGTTGATGAGGAAACGCCAGTCATTACGGCTTGACAGTAACCAAATCAGCTGGAAGCAACAGAAATATTGGCGTTTCGGTGCACCAGGTTAAGCGCGAGACTTCCCGATACGGATAATTTTATCCTGGGAAAGCAATAGATAACTCCCCGTCTAAGACGCTTCTATTTAGGGTGTTGATTGTCCTGTGAGTGGAAAGTTATTCGGCCGTTTGCCGAATGAAAAGTGTGAACACCTATCAATGAATCGAAAATGTGGTCGCAGTTCAAGCGACTTTCTGACGCGGTTGTTCGGATATTTTTCAAGCAAACACAGTCGCCAAAGTCAGCATAAATCGTTATCTTAGAGATCCATGCGGAAATATAGGCTAAATTTAAACCATATGCTGGAAGACCTCCGAAAATTGAAGCTACTTGTGACATAAGTGGCACCAGATGACTGTTCGAAAGTTGCTCTGTATGGTTTGCGCTTTGTTTGGGACATGTCAGGTAGGGGCAGCCGCAGGAAACTGAGGGAATCAGACGCAGTCTAGAGCAACACGTTGGTTTATATGCAACATTCGTTCATTTTTTACAACAAGGAACTCCCCTGAGTAACCAGTTTCAGTTCGTGCATTTGTACCCTGAATTTATATATGGTGAGAGGGAATCGTTTTGGATCTAACTCGGGGAGATGCGGAAAGTTCCATAAGATGACAAAACATAGGGAACAATAAACCCTTGGAGTTGTGTTAACTAGCTTTCTCAGTACAAAGACCTCCTTGTCAGACAAACTCAGTCCCCTAAATTTTGTTACCAGCAGATAATTTATCCAGCTTCCTTGTGCAACCTTTGAGCGTTTTGGACGTTTTCTTATAAGTGTACTGAGAATTCTCATCAACCTAAACCTCCGGCTTATTCATTCGCAGACGAGATTTCAAATGTGAGTTGTTAGATGTGGATAGAGTTGAAGGTATCGCTTGCAGTGTGAGAACATGTGGGAATTGCAACAGAGATTTCAATCCCTAAGTTGAGCCATTCAAAGGTGCGAAATTCAGGAAACTCAAGGGAATTTCAAAATTACCACGTGTTGGCTAGTACTTTGAACATTTATCCATTCGGCCGTGAGTGGCTGACTAGCAGTTGGATTAGCTCACACTTCCATCTGAGAAGCCGGTAAACTCGTCCCTAAGTCAACTCAGCCAACTCAATCAAATCCTCTCCAAGTGCTGAGCAGCCGCCCTCGGCAGAACCGTTAGGTGTTCCGCTACTAGCCATGGGCCAATAATCCAGACTCCCCAGTGACTCGTCCGACGTGCGAAGCTGACTATTCCAGAAAGAATGAACCAGTTATCCAAGGGTTTACAGGCTTTCAGAACGAAATTGCTTTACTTACAAGATGAAAACCACATTAACTAGTTACGAATGGAAACTCCTCCAGCATACCCCTAGTGCGTTAATGCGACCACATTTTGTACGCTGATTGACTGTTTTCTCCCCTCTCCCCGCCCACTTGTCAAACCGAACTCAAGTGCGTGCGCGGCCTTGTTCAAATTTGAGCTGAGAGTGGAGACACCCTAGGACACTGAAAGAATAGTGCTTGTTATGTCAGGCGCTTATTGCGCTCCCTCTTGTGGCAAATCCTGGCCACTGGGAAGAAACGTTGACATTGCGATGTTGCATAGTCATGTTGTTGTGATGCTCAGAAGGCAAATTCAGGCACTTATACGGGGGGAGCATGGAGCTCAGCACAACGGTGACTTGTGAAGCTGATCACCTACTTGACACCTTGTTGCATCCATCTGATGAGGTTCAACTACGATTAAACACACGTCGACCTTACTGGCCACATTTTTTGAATTCCTTGAATAAAACAAGGGCGACCATATAGGTTAAATGCGAGTCCATAATGTCTCCAGCAATTTGTTCCTGGACCTACCGGGATATGAGCTGCAGACATCTGATCGACCTAATACCGCAACTACGCAAACGTAACCAAAAGAAGCTTATCGGAGGTTTAGATGCGCCCAGTACCAGGAATTCCTGAGCATCGGATCAATAGATCGATACCGTTTAGGACAGGTGGTATGCATATTTTTACTGAGGATCCCTGGTGAAATCGTCATTTCCTGTACAGAGTTTTCCCTTGCCTGCAAACTTCACCAATAAGACGTAATGTAATCGGAAATTCTCAGGTACATCAGTGCGTTGCTATTTAAAGTTGCATTTTGATCTCAGTGGCATCGTAGGGGAAGAATCACGAGGCTGATAGCTTATTTATGGCAAATACCCGTTCTGGTGATATGGCATGATTTTCCCAAATGTTTGTTATCTCCTCCAGCTCGGAGGTTGAATTCATCACAGCGAATGTGCAGACACAATCATATCAGATGAAAGTTGAATCCACACTGTTTTTGCTGGTACACGTTTGAAGATGAACTATTTGGATAATTGACGAGAGGCCGAATCAGACAAACCCCTAACATTCTACCGACTTTTCGCCAAAATCGTCTTTCTTGGACTCGAGTAACCACGTTTGCGCACTGTCCAGGAAAGTTTTGTCTTGAAGCAGGGAAAAGCATTATTTTCCATTAATGTACCATTCCACATTTAACTCACATTAAGCCCCAAACAGTTTCCAGAACTGCAAATATTCGTCGTGGCAAACAAGTAACCATCCAACTTGAGGGTCACCTGAATAAAGGAAATTCAATAAGAAACTGAGGACGTTTTAAGGGGGCCGATTTATGTGCTAAGTTCACTAGTCTCGTAACGCTCCAAAAGAAAGGCATCCTTCAAACAAGTAGTATGCGTCATCAACGACCGCTGTCACGGCAGGTCATAAAACTAATCTGCACTTGGTTTACTTAGAAGGGGACATTATATCGTAGTTCGCAGTCTTTACAACACTCTCGAGTTCATTGATTCTGTCTAGATTATAAATCTCAACGTTGAACGGATGTGTGTTCTAGACATTTCATCCACTTCTACCGATGTGGTGTCGTTAGAAACAAATGATAACAATCTTGATTCTAATAGCTAATCAGTTATCATTTTCGGTGCTGAATTAAAAGGTAGATTTTTCGGTGTCCGTTTGACAGAGTTTCTAGTCAGTGGTTCCATCTGTAGACAGCAAGATACAGTAGCCTCCGGCTCCACGTTAGTCAGCTTTAACCGATATTTTCATGGGGAAAGCCAAGCATGATTTTAAAATCAGTGACCAAATGTCTACTATTTTATGAAACAAAAATTTATGACGTTTTTTGTTAACTATTCATAGTTGTCTCATCACAACTGAAGAGATTTTAAACACTAGCGAAACACTCATTTGCAAACCAATTTGGTTTTGCGAGAGACTCACCTGGAACCCAGCTGAATCTCTCGTTTATGATTTTTCGAGGAATTTTCAGCAACGTTATGAGCAGTATATTACGTTTATAGATTTTAACCACGTCTGAATCATCAGATTCAGCACCACACTTCACAACAGAGCAAAAGGTTTTCTTGATGTCGCATTAGTTCGCCTCATAGAAAAACCTATTGGATGTCACAGGCGACTGAGCAGTATACACAATTGAACAGCCAACTGGTCATGAATTACAAGCAAACTGTGGTCAAACAGCTGACACATTGGGTAAGATCTACACACCCGGCACATCGGATATAGAAACGAAGCAAATATTGACAAACCCAATGAAAAAAGGATAACCGAGGACTTTCCTGATAAATTGCTTGGGAAAACTTCTTACAGTCGCAGGTGGAAGCCGGTTTAGAAGAAAGTGTAATTCTGAAGCAACCCAGTGATAACTGGCGATTCCACTCTGAAGGATGTCCAATGCATCTTAGTTATTGATCCACCTTCCCTGCGATCTAATGCTTTATACAACCATCGAGGATAATGTCCCTGTATATGGTTCAGTTGTTTTGCTTAAATCACTTTTCATGCAAAAATAGAAATATTTTACCACGCATTGCACTTGCAAATGTAACTGTCAGTCGAGACCTTATCCAATACAATTCTTCATCGGTTACAATGCATTTAAAAGGGGGCTATCAACCACATTATGCCAAATAGAGTAACATATAAACTTTTAAAAGCAATGCACCAAAGTGTGATGCAATTTTCAATTGGGACATCTTTCTGTAAACAAAGCCAATGTGTGCTGAAAAGCTGAGAAGCATCGTACAGTGGTTTCGTCCTTATTAGGAAGGCTCTAGCGGTACGCAACGCACGAAGCTAGAGAGATTCGAGCGCACAACCATCCGAGTAATTGTTGAAAACGAAAATTTTCACCACACGTAGAAGATCGACAGTAGGATTAACCAGCAATTAGAGCGTCTGTTGTCTTTCCAACAAGCAAATCTTTCTCACTTGATTGCATGTTGACTGGCGCCTCGAGTGACAACTTTTCAGATAGAAGGCTTACTCAATTCAAGTATTGTTCCTTCCTTGTCGGTCTACTCAAATTTCGAAACCGGATACAATTCGCTGGTCTTGATAATTTCTTGAGCTTTAGTGAATACTTTTCATAAGTGGTGTGATGCCATTAGCAACCGTTTAACTGTTATCGTGCTAAAGGGACTGATTCCGTGTGTTATTACTAGTCTCAGCCTGATTCCATGAGACCTTTCTGCAGGGCCTTCCGAGAAAGAATAACACCAACCTGACGCTCTACATCAAACCAGCCGGCCTTTTGCTTGGAATGATCGTCCAAACGTGTCGTCAACATTAGAAGTAGTATAATGACGCAAGTTAGTTATGTGACTTAGATGAGGTAAATCCTTTTGGTTACTAAGTCTACTCCATCTGTTGGGTGACGCGCAAGGAAAAGTAACGGGGAGGGACTGATCGCTCAATTTTGAACAAATTGGCAAAATATATGTTATCCATTCTGTTTATGGAGGTCTGTGAAGAAATAAAACAGGTGGTGCCAGTGAAGAGCTTTTCGGACTAAATAAATGGCCGACAAAAGTAATCCCCTGGAGTAACAGGCGATTTTATTACGTTTTCATTTTTATATGCCATATATTACTAGGTTTTTGTTCCCCAGAGACTGCCATCCTTTTTCGAAACAAGCAGGTACAGTTATTTAGTGGAGACTGGATCATTGATATTCGCGAATTCACTGCCTGAGCCAAAAGAATGTATGTTCAAAAGCTGTTATGAAGTAAAAACCGTTTGCTTTTGCTCCAACTACATTTGAATGCCGACTCGGTTTCGGTGAGACCAGTCAACCAAACAGAAATTCCCCAACTTCAAGCTCTAGGTTAATCTCTTTTACGTCTCCCCTACAGCCGCCGAACTGAATAAATTTCTTGTCATAGCTTTTGTCTTGTGGACTGTATATTTCCAGAACATGTATTATGATATTTATCCAAGCAAATTACGGACTTTGAAATGCGGATCAACTTAACTGGTTTGTCAGAAAATGATTCCACGGAAACTGTGAGAAAGCGTGTTATATTGGAATATTGATGCACTGAGGGACAACAATATTATAATGGTTATAGTTTTTGCCTCCGGCAGAATCCGAATAAATGCCGCAATTGCAGGGGTGCGATCAATCAATAACTGGATGTTTACAATCAGTGCCAGATGGAAGACTAGTCAGTTCACATGTTCCATAAATTCACTGATGGGAACAACCTGGAGCTACTGAGTTACGGATATTGTAGATAAATTAGTTTACGTGGGTTCATCACGTGAGTTCTTTGGATATCACAGTAATTGCAGGACTACGTCGTGTCTTTCGTCGAAACGCTCAAGGCTGACGCAAAAAGAATGATCAGTTAAATTGCCCTTTATGTCTCCTTCGGGCACCCAGATGATTCCCAATAAGCTTCCCAAAAAGGTTCTTCGCTTTTCAGTTTATATATTGACTCCACGACAAAATTTCCATTAAAAAACACCACAAACTGTTCAGCATGTCTCAATCCCATTAATCTGTTATCGCTTTTCTTGTGTTTTCGTTAAAACGACACTGATAATCTACTGCGACGGAGGTTTACTTCACTCAAAATTCAAAATTCCGAATGTCCTAAAATCTACCAGAAGCTCAGAAAAACGAATATTCCCCAGGACCAGTGAACCTTCTACCGAGCAATCAGTCAACCGGCTACGTGATGCGGATTCCCTGAATAAACTACGAGTGGCGTTGTATTCTGCCCTTAGTGATCGGCCGCTTTTGGCCCAATGAATTAGTTTGCAACCATTAGCCCAGAGGTCGCGGGTTTGAATCAATCTGTGAATTCGTGGAATGCTAAATGCTGATGACTCCCGATAACCATAAAATACTTTGTCCAAGTATGGACAAGCCATAGTTATTTGGCTTGTCCAGGCATTAGAAGCGCAGTTTGCGGATTAGCAGCTCGGTTGATCGCGCGAAATACGAAAGTCCTAGGCCTGTAACGATAGCGTTTTCTCCACACCACCGGTGCGCTCTTGCACGCAGCTCTGATCACGACTTGCTCCTTCGGGGCCTTATCACCTGTGCTTTTATGGACAGTCTGCTTGGTGCGTGCCACCTTTGTGAACAACGAAGCTTAGGTTGGCGAGTGTACACTCTTGACTCGTAAGAAATTGATGAATTTTGTGGTTTCCCGATGCACCACAGATGCTTTTCCTTCAATAAAAACAATCTGTTTGGTATATGCGTACAAATGAATGGTGTATTGTTTAATATACCCCGGTAAGTTTCCCTGAGTAGTACAACGCATGAGCTAAGGTTGCTTCCCCGATAATTCACCCCCTAACCAAACCTGTGTGAGACAGATTTAGTCAACCGAATTAATGAATCGCATCTAAACAACTAGAACAGACGGTCCTAATCCCCAGAGCAACTGACATGATATTTGAAACACAACTGCTAATGCACGAACGTCAGTGTGATTGCTAGACACAACAAAGCATGTCACTTTTACAGTGATCACAAACATTTCATGGAATTTTTCTTCTTCTAAAAACCTTGTCATTCAACACCTGAACAAAGTTTAGAAAGAAAACAGCCATTCACAAATACCTGACCATATTAAGGGCTATCCTATTTGCCTCTATTCACCCAATTGTAGATGATCTGTTACCATGGGGGGGGCTCAGTGGTTACAGCGCAAATTTAATAACCGGAAGATCTGTGGTTCGAACCCGACCTCTTCCTCTCGACTTCCTCTGCCTTGGCTTCGGCAACCTGGCAGTATCCCAGCCCTCGTGCTTCCCTCTGTGGGCATGGCAGTTAGGCACCGAAATGGTGCTACAGCTGAACGATTATTTGACGAGATGGTTCAGTACTTAGAGGGCGGATTTACTGACCGGAAGGTCCGTGTTTTGAACCCCACCTCTGCCTCTCGACTTCCCTTGTCCAGGATTGGGCTACCTGGCAGTATCCCAGCCCTCGTGCTTCCCTCTGTGGGCATGGCAGTTAGGCACCGAAAGGGTGTTGCAGCTGAACGATTGTTATTTTTATTATGTCATCATGAGTTCCATGAGGTGGTCTTGTAACATTTTCCATGGTTGCTATGAATCTTTAGTCCACATAACAGATATGGAAACCTTGCTCGTCGGTGCGGAAACTCCATTGTTTCCGCCTCGCTCGAATGTTTTCGTGATAGATGGAGGGAGAATGGGGAACAACATCTAAATCCGGACAGCCTGTGACAGCACCAGGTTTCATACTTCCTGTCATCCATGTCCGATATATCCCCCCGGTTTATTCACAATTAATTAAGGTGTACCAAGCTGCACTCAAGTGAATCGTATCATCAAGGACCGTACGATGGTTTTGACAGCGCTTGTGCATAGTGAATAATAGACAGTCAAGTTAAACGAGGGAAAAGCGCATTGGTTGTAATTTACCAAACACGGTACTGTGGCTCAGGCACAAATACCTTCTGTGAAAATACAGAGAATTGTCCGACCTCAAGTTTGTTCACGGCCAGCATATCGAAACCTGTGCTGTCGCATCAAAGGTCCCTGGGGCTGAGACTTGTCCACCATTACAGATGATGTAGTGAATGACAGCCGATGATTTTGGCGTTATGTTACCAATTCATATAAACTGCTGGAAAACAGTTTCATAGAATAAGACTTCAGTTTATAAAAGCTGCATCACAAGTGATACACCGTAGAATACCTATTTTTGACTACTTTACATGAGGCTCACCAGAAGACAACTCAGCCAAGTCCTATTCAGCAGATGGTGACTAAAAGAGGCATTGGAAGTTGTTCTGGTCTAACTCGAACGAGTAGTGACCGGGGAAAAGTTTGTCGAACCCCAGTAATAGCACTGATAGTTTCTTATAAGTTTTGGGACATCTATTTTAAAGCAAAAAGTAAATGCCAACATTTGTCATGAGGCTAGCAATTAAGTGAGCAAATTTACTCCTTGTACTACTTATCTGGATTTCCCAACAGGCATCAAGTGTAGTTGTCGTCAAACATATTCAGCAAATTCAGTAATGTGACAAGGACTGCGGTTATGACATCATTACTTAGCGACCAGAGGCTGAAAATGCTCAAAAATCCTTCGTTTTACGTGTTCTTTGTGGCAAACTTGATTTATGAAAAATGGTGAAAATGTGCGACATCGTTTGCAACTCCCAGCGCAGAACTATTCTGAAAGGAAAGCGGGAAGTGAAAATAGGCTTTCTTCCAAGACAGCATTTCCTAGATTTCAGCTTCGGCTTATTTAGCCGCCATTTCAAAAGCAATCTATTGGATTGTTTTTATCGGTTCACTTTATCAGATTCAAGAAGCACGATTCAGATTCAATGCTCATGATCTTGACCCTGACATCAAGTGGCTTATGAGCTTGAGAAAAACAAATCAAGTGCAGGCGTGTACGCTAAAGTTTTGCTGTGATTCCGACAGAAATGAAGACGTTGCTTCGCCAAATACCTTCAGTTGCGTGCGATTTTGACAGGAGACAACTGAATGTAGCTGAGCGCCTCATTTATAAATGTTTTGTTTAAGTGAATGTCCTCAAGCAAGTCACCCCAAGTTTCAGTTGTTAAGATATTCAAGATATCGCAATCAACCGACTCTGCTAGATTAATGTGAGTCGCCTGTTTTGACCAGATTCTTGTGCAAAATAGTATTTGTCGAAATGTGTCCGGTTTGGGTCCAAGTAGAAATATTTTTGGGGGAACTGGAGAACTACACCTACCTAATGAGACTTCAGACTTCAGGACAAAACCGGTCGTTGAGTGTCACAATGTTTTATTACCCTTGCGATTAGCGTGCCTCGTTTAAACACAGATGATTGTTTTGATTGTAACGAGAAAATTCAACAAGTTGAGAAGTTTTTTGGTTCTAATGTGACCTCACCATACATCACTGTACTCACAATTAACAGTACTAATATTCTAAAACACCTATTAAAAACTGATGACATGCTCGAATTATGTTTTTTAAACTATTTTATCTTCGAACATAAGCCCCACAGACAAACTGTCGGATTCGCTTTGAATTCTTTCGCACCAGTCCTAGATACTATTTTTGTGGGAAAAGTCTTTTGAATTTCCAGTGTCTCTTACAGAGGTACATAAACAATTCCCGTGTGGTCACGTGACTACAGGTTCTACCCTTCCATGCACTATTCTCAACACCTTGTACAATGTTGCCAAGCGACTGACGGACATTCGATTGCTTCTCTATCACCACATCAGCATAAAATGTGCAAGAAGAGGTCTGCTCATGAACAGAGCA
>SJOL01003465.1:20173-33447 GCA_004794785.1 Opisthorchis felineus | reverse complement strand
TAAGAACCGGATCCGATTGACACCCACCGGCTCCGTTCCATTGTTCTACTGCAATTTATTCCTACCCATGATGTGACATCGTTCGTTGTTACTACTGTTACCCAACGGCTTAAAGCGGCCTGTAAAACCCTTGAAACCGTAGTTTTCTTGCTATGTGAATCAAATAAAAAAGGGGATCACATGCTATAAATTTTGCGCTCTAACAAATTTATTGAAATTTTTTCTTTAATCAAACCAAAAAGTAACTCATAGCAAGCCCCCGTTCCACTCTGAAGAAACCATAGAAATCCACACTTAACCTGCATTTGTCAACCGTAATGAAGATGGACAACTGTCTGTTGTTCAAATAGCCTTGGCAAACATGTAAAGCAAGTCTTTTGGCCAGAAAGAAATCCACATTTTTAAGCGTGAACCTGAATAATCAGGAAAGCACTCAGATGGTTTTAGTATCCACACATGTTGGAGCATGTTCTCTTGTCACACTGTGTGACTATATTCATGCTGAATTCGGCAAGTATACTAGCTATTTGAGAAAGCCCTCCTGAATCAACAATGTTCACGTATTAAACGCATTTCAGCGGATGACCTTCTATAGTGGAGTTTTACCGAAAATTTCAAAGAACGAAGTTCTTGAAATCTAATCAATTTTATAAACCAGTAAATACTTTACTTACAGGTCCCGCATTTTTATCCGGAAGTTTCAAATGATTTGATAAGAGACAACTAAAATCATGAATCATCAAATGAAGTTGAACCTGCGCGACAAATTTCAGTTGCATTAAATTACTTCACCTAATCAACATTTCCACCGAAATAGTAAATTTCATGTGTAAGAGAAAACGTCCGAAAACCATCAGTGCATACTTACCAAATTCCTAGAATAAGCATGTTGCCTTTGCCCCAAAAATATATGTTTTCTGAGCCGGGCCATGGAATATCCCGATTATCCAATCAGGAGCCTATTTTTGGTTAAAAATCATTGGATGTTTAAATCTATTCCCAGTGACAGCAAGAAGTCATTCAACAGAGGGGCACAGTGTCACCTTGCATTCTTCTGTATGAAGGACAACCACAGATTCTTTAGTAAAACACGTTTAGTCTTCTCGAAACTACTCTTCTGTTAGGCAGAACTGCGAGTAAAATTGCCAGTAGAGGAGAAGAATAAATTGTTCAGTAAAATTTTGCTGTGCAACAAGGTGGAACGGAGCTCTTGTTTTCGATATTACGGGGATGTGAGCTTAGGCCTGAGCTGACAATTCTTGTCCCGTTGTGCATTACGACTGCATACTAAGGAATGTGCTTTGGAATGCGACCCGGCAGTAAATAAATGCGTCTGTTTAGCCGGAGAGTAATTGGTAGCCTACGAGAACAACAGTCTCGTTTGATATTTGCGCAGTTCCAATCTTCCGATGGTAGACTTCAAATGAAATTCTCTTGTAATACGGACATGCTTTTTTAGTCGAGTTATTTTTCTGCCTTTAGAATAGAAGCGGTTACTTGAAGGGAGGGAATAAACGCACTGTTGTTGTTTAGTTTCCGACTCCACGACAAATTTTAATCAAAGTTTGAACTGCCAGCAGAGTTAGTTTCAAGTATTCGCGCTTTTGCTATGGCCGAGCGATTGCAAAGTTTCCTGGATGTGTAGAATGAAATTTGTACCAGCTCTCACTAACGAGCTACTCGATTGTAACTGTAATAGAGTGAACAGTGGCCAGACCACATGCTGCGGCAGTGAACTGAATGAAATAGTTGGATGGACATGAACATCCACAAAGGTGAGCTGGCATGTGCAACACTATGAGCAAACTTTGAGGCTTCCAAAATACCAGAAACAGTTTCCTTTCACTAATGACGAGGATATTTTCGATGAAGCACTTGTAAAATGCTGAAATGTTACTAAGCTGCTTTGGTCAGGCATCACCGTAAAACGAAAAGGCCAGAATAAATCTGACCCCAGAGTTTTGCCCAGAGAAACGTCACCGATTTTCATCTATGCCTTGATTTCAAGCCTCGGATATTTTTTGTAAAGTAAAACAGAATATTTAATACGGCCAATAGGGAACTACACAAAAGAATATTACTACCCTTACAATTATAGAATATCTGTAACCTAACTCCCAAGTGAGAACACTGATGGACAAAAATCAAATCAAACTGAAAATAACTCCCATGTTTGCGACTAAAGATAGTAACAATTCGAAACACTTCGCAACGTACATGTGCCTGTCCTAATGAGGTGCATGTTCGTGTCTAGTCGTGTAGCAATTGTGAATTATGTCCGAAAATTTTGCTCATTGAGTTTTTAAGCTTCTTAGATAACCACAAAGCCTAGGAAGGTGGTTCGGAGTTTCAAGTAAACCATCTTGCAGGGGAAACAGGAAAGGTATCTACACCAGAAACCGGTGGCCCATGAATGCACCGCGCAATTGGGTAATTAGTAATAACCTCACATAATATTTCCGAATGACAAAATTATCGTTCAATTGTGGCACCCATTTGTTGCACAGCTGCTGCGCAACAGAAGGGCTGACATACTGCTAGGCCTCCCAGGCCAAGAAAAGAGCATAGAAAAACCAGTAGTGCGTTCGAACCATGGACCAGCTGGTCAGTATCTTCGCACCACAGATATACAGACGACTCCGAAGGTTTTTCCTCCAACGACGAAAATTTTCTAATCATAATGCAAAAACACTTAATTGAAATTTCTAAAGAGTTTACATTACATTATTAAAATGATTAGAAAGTAGTCTATGACTTTGCTCCTAAATGGAGTGAACTGGAGAAACCAGCGAAATTTGCTTTGCGCAAAACGAATGAAGCAGTCGGAATCCAAATTGCTGGTTAGCCACAACGCCAATCAGCTTCCTCTGGCATATTGCCAGTGTTCACCTCTCATTCACGTGGTTCGGATTCGAAGCTCCACCATTTTTCTTAGGGATACTTGTTGTTGATAGCTTATAACACGGAATAAAGTGTTCTGGTTATTTGACCTGGGTCAACGTAACGGGGCGTCAGAAAGAGACCCGCCCTCAAATGGAATCATTCACCTTTTTGATGCTTTGAAGAGTGCCGGCGAAAACGGACCAAGTATGTTGTACAGTTAGCCAAGCAAAGCAAAGAATGCTTACCCATTTTTTGGGGGGAACTTGGGAGGGAATACAATATATATAAATACAATATATATAATAAAAAGTGATTCAATATCGATAGGCTTGAGTTTTCCGCAAAAAAAACGAATTGGTTCGCAATCAAGTGTACTGAGTGACTTTCTTAAACTTGGAATATCAGACTGGCTGAAACTTGCAAACTGTACCTAACTGATGAACCGCAATTAGGGGAAAACAGTTTGTAGGCTTTCGACTAGGTTCCCATCGGGGCAATATCCTGAGATATGTTGAACATCATACCAATAAAGACAAGAGACGATCTTTATTAAACTAAAGAGCATTATACCCAAGAGGTTTAACTGGAATCCAGGTGAGTCTCTTGTTGAAGTCAAATGTTTGTGCTAATAAATGCATTCGGCGAATTTATTCACATGTTCTGATCCCACCCACCCCCCTGCCAAAATTGCAAATTCTTCTTGGTAATCTTTATCGGATGTGGATGAACACACACGTACGGTTCACAAATTTACTCATAAATAAATAGGTAGACAAATATTTTTTACACTATTAGGTTTTGGTAAAAATAACTTGGGTAAAGTAAATAGAAGAGCACTACATATCCGCCGAGCCTGAAACCGTCCGCTTGAAAACTTCGAATCTGATTGTCTCAAAATTCCGGCCATTGGTGAGCCGAAACATTGTGCCGTGGAGTGTCACATTGTTTTAACACAAAAATATTCTGGGACGTGAAGCGAAATTCCATGGCTTACAAGACGATTGCCACGTTTTCCTTGAAACTGATGGTTTTCTTTTGGGAAAAGAATGATCATACCATGTGTGTCAATCCTGTGCGTCCTTTTCGAACTTAGTTAAATAAACCTTGGCTGAATATAATCATTGATAGATGTGATCTTGGAAAATACATGGAATTAAGTGCCTGGCGTGATAGACTTGGTATCAGTGTGAAGATCAAACAAATAAAGAACTATCTGAATGACCGTGAAATCAAACGACAACTGGTAGTCTGAATAAGTCACTTCCACATCAGTGGGACTCGGCATTACAATATGAAGAAGGGGTTGCCGTTGAGAACAGCAGTTAAACTCCACTTCACGAACAAGTTTTGTCAACGTTATTTTAACTTTATAAGTATGGCATTCATTTCAAAATGAAAAATTTGCGAGAGTAATCCAGCGGTGGACTGCAACGTTTTGGTCGGGAGGGCGGATGCATTTACTGGAAGACTGATACGGAGCAAAAGTTGCTATCACTCAATGTAAATTGATGTCTTGTTTTAATATTCCCAGCATCTAATATTTCGACTACAAGCGACGCATTTGTTTCTCTTCATCCAAAGTCGACGGCTTAAACCAGCCGTCAACAACTTTGTCCCACGTTTCTCTCAGTTTATGGATGATGCAACACAAAGTACGGGTTTACGGTACTCTCTTGATACGATACTGGAAACCGTCTTCACTGCCCGTTGGGATGGATATTTGGCTACTAAAATTGAGAAGTGGGAAGGTCATAACATAACTGTGTCATCCGCAAATCAATTTTGTTTTCACGAGAGCTTCCATTGATCCTCTCGTTTTAATATTCTCCAACTGAATGTGCTGCACACAGGCTACCTCATGTTTCAGTTGGAACGATATTCGAGATATCGCAGTATATTTTCATAAAGAAAAATACTCACAATGTTGCTGAAGACCCTTCGACAGCTCACGACCGGTTTCACCCTTCCTCGTTTTCACACCCTTGTAATGCATGCGTTCTTCCTTGTATTTGTCATTCCCGTTGTATCTATGTGGGAGTGTTACCTCTCGTTTGGGTCATTGAATCACGTCCGCAAGTACAGATGAAACAAAGGGCTTAGTTTTCGGTCCCGTGGTCAACGAACTAGTAATATCTCTACTGTGAGGATATTATCTTTCGACCGAATCTCGCTTCAATTAAATTTAAACTGACTCCCAGAACGCGATCTAAGCACGAAAACGCTGGAATTGTGTACTTTCCTACATGGCCCGGCATGTTTTCACCCATGAAACACTGAGCGATACGTTATTTCCAAGCCCTCTCATTTCCACCACGTCCCGGTTGCGTTTTTAACTTTGTATGTCCGCTGTACGCTTGCTTGCTAGAAATTCACCTCTCGAGATGGATAATGACTCTCATGACCTTAAGAGAATGTTGATGAGTCTTGAAAACTTGACCATTACCGACAACATACTATCCTCCCCGGGCAGAACATGTTCGCCAAATAATTACGACTTTTTGCCAATTTAAAGGGGAATTAAAGAGGGATTATTTATATTCTCATAAAGACACAAAATCGCAGAGGGAGAGCCTGAAAATATCTTTCCATCATTACTGTTGAGACATCCGATTGTCCAATGGTCATGAGGACAAACCTAGTGTGTTTTTTATGTACATCCTTCCACTCAAGCAAGAAAATGCTTTCGCACACTAATGGGATTACATCCTGTTTGGGGGTGTGTAGGTTAATTGATAGCTGACGTGCCTCTCATTGGAACAGACTTTATTCTGAGCACCCATTTAGTCGTCTGAGGATGCACTGGTTCGCGGTGCACCTCTCAGATAACCGCTCAACGGAATTGCTTGTATTAAGTTAACCAACACCTAATTATACTGAAAAATATAGATATTGCAGCCCAAAACGATCAGTTTCACACAACATAAATAAAATCAAAATTTTGGAAACGAAATGGAATGCTTTTACCTTCGTTGATTTCGCATTGTTGTGTGTCTCTCAGAAGTAATGTCAACAAATTACAGATTTTCCGTTTCATTTCAGATAACGTCAGTTTGACCGTCCAACCCTGATCACGAAATTTGACATAGGAGAAAGTTTGATAGAATGAAACTGCAATATGTCTGTTGAAGAGCTGTTGAGAAATCGAACACGATTTGTAATCCTCTCAACCCAGGTAAGCCAAATCTGACTAGTTTTCCTTCAGGGGAATATAGCACTGTGGTATCTCGAATATCTTGTCAATTGGAACACCAAACAAACTTTGTGCAGCATATTAACTTAAGTAATATAGTGAACGAGAAATTCAGCTAATTTTCATTTAAGTCTCCCATGGCAACTAAATTCTTTTCGAATGAGTGTATGTCGAGAATATGGGATAATTTGAGTCCAAGTAGAACACAGAAACTCGGGGTCTGTGCCTAACTGATGGGCGGTAGGAATGATAAAATCAGTCACGGGGTATCCAGGAGTTTTCATCAATAATATTTTATTACCCAAAATGATTAAAACTTTGTCCTGGATAATACGTTTTTATTAATTTTGCCAGTGAATCAATACATAACTTGGTAAAACGTACCACACACTTGACGTGGTTTAACAACAGATCCAAGACGGGAAAAAGCGGTCAGCCGGCGAAACCTGATCAAACAATCTTCAGTTTTACACGCCCCAAGTAGGGCGAAACCGGTCGTGGGCTGTCGAAGAGTTTTCAGCAACCTTGTGAGTAGTTTCCTTTATGGAAATAACAGTGTCATATTAATGAGTTATTTGCGATTTGATTGTCACACATGATAGTCAGCTGTTTGAGCGCTTTCATACTGGGTTCAACCAGCACAGTCTGAGTTTATAGACAATGCATCGAAATCCGGCAAAGGAACTTCGGACATGCAAACACGGTCTACGACCCCCTGGATGCTCAGGTATAAACAAAAACCGGCATGATTAAATGAGAAGGTTGGTTATGTTCAGCTACTCGGTTGTGTGTGAGAAGGATATTCATTATTTGCGAACGATAGGTCATTTTTGAACCGAAAAATGAACCACATTATTTTCAAAACATATTGGTTCCTTCTCCGTGAATAAACACTAACCTGTAGCTTGACAGAGACAAACTGAAAACACTAATATGACAAATAGAATTCCTTTCTGCAGCTCGTTGTCAGGCTTTAGAGTACGCTTGGGTTAGTCGAACCCAACCAAAATTCAAACACTTGAGTGCACGAATGTTCACACGAGGAGTTGCAAGTATCACGGATACATGACTGGTTATATGACGGGAGTCTGGAATGTCCCGATTCATATCAAGAGCCCGGATCAACAGATTTACGAATTTGTCCCTATGTTTCTCACCATGTTCAGGCCCGTTAGACAGTGGTGAGAAAAGATATTGAACGCATAAATAAAGCCTGTGAATTCCGACTGCTACGCCTTTTGGCGTGTTCCGCGTACTAATCTTCAGTCAGAGTAACCTAAAATTTAAGTGTAAGGGCAGTTGAACGACCTCCCTGTTGTCCTGCGACTACAAATTCTGCTCGCCCCAAAACGATGAGAGTCTTCAGAGCTGCTTGATGTAAACAAAAAGGCTTGTGTTCAGACACGTTATGGCCACTTCCTCCTCAAACCGGCAAATGGAGCGAGTTTTTTATATTTAATTCCCACACGGGTAGCTTGTCATGGTGGAACAGCACATGCTACTGATGAGCCATGCGGGTAGTGTGTGGTCGTGTCGAAGCCCCGCCCCTCGTCCAATGGAAGGCGATGTTTATTACGGAACTTGTAGAACTGCTTTGCAGTGTTCGTTTGCAACTCTGAATATCGAATATCTGAATATCTGAATATGGATGAGAGTTCAAGAAGAAAATGTTCAGACGTTTACATTCCTGTCCAATAGCTTGTCACTGCTTAGTTAGTGTTTGCTAATAAAGGACTTCACGGTGACGGGTTTCCATCATTTCACTGTTAGTTATTCTTTGAGCTCTCGCGCGGACATCGAACAGCTAGTGAAGGTGACTGGGTCCAGATGTGTCGTGAAACATTCTAGTAGGTTTTTCTGCAAGTATTCAACTGACTAAAGCAGTATTAAATATGCCCGTTTACTTGAGGCCTGATTGTTGGACACTTGAGTGAAAATGGCTTCAAACAGGGCCCCGTTAACTTATCAGATTGACAGGTCTTGTGTAGTGTGTTGAACAGAATAGCAGCTAATCTTGCCAGCTTGTCACTCTGTCGAACGGCTAACGCGCTACACTGCGGCGTCTTGTCAAAAGTATTGAGAAATTCTGCCAGTTTTATTTTTAGGAGCATTAATTTCAGGCGGTAAAATAACTGCACATATCGGCTTGTTCATCCTTTTGGTTTCACTCTCAGATGCTAAAAACCACCTGATTGTAAGGTGGACATTTGTTTCTTTTTCCAGTGCAAATCAGACAGATGTCATTTGGATACCTCAGAAGTGTAACTGACGTAGATAGTATTGACGGAATTTACTACTCATAAGGTTGCTGAAAACACTCTGACAGCTCATAAACCGTTGCGCTTTTCCTAAGGTAAATGGGTGTATTTCTAGTAGGTATGTATTGCGTACGTGGCATCATGGGGCTTGGTTCAAAAATTATCAGTTAGCACAACCATAGGAAACGACTCATCACATGATCTTTCAGTCGGTTCATCGTTCAGCTGTAGCACCCTTTCGGTGCCTAACTGCCATGCCACCCAAAGGAAGCACGACGGCTGGGATACTGCCAAGTTGCCCAAACCTAGACAGGGGATTCGAGAAGCAGAGGTCGGATTTGAATCACGGGCCTTCCGGTCGATAAATTCGCTCTCTAACCACTGAGCCACTGAGTCGAAGGATATAAGTCGCCAGCTAAATAATAAAACGAACCCCTACACGTTTGAGAAATATAACTTTTAGGCAAAATGTGTGTGTAAAAAAAACTGGAATTAATCTGATTCAGTGAGACCTTTCATTCGTATTAGGCCAAACAGTGAATTTAATCGAATAATTGCTGCACAAAATAAACCCAGTTGAACTACCTAAAACCACGTACAATTTGGCTGTATAATTTTGGACAAAGTTTTAAGGAGCGCACTAAACCAACTGGCATGTTCACTTACTCGTTAGAAAACACATCCAGCTGTGCTGCGCGCCAAAATGTCACTGGTTTTGAGTGCTCATGTCAGAGTTGTAGCAAAAATTGCAAACCCACTTTGAAGCACACCGAGTTTTCAGAAACGCACCGCAAACCAGGTGGTCGTTGGTGTGACACGTCAACAATTCGGACATTCATTGAAGGCGTCCTACGTGGCGTACTGAATTGTCTTTGTGGGCCGATATCCCCTTTCATTCAGGGAATTTCTGGGCTCCATCATGTGTGAAATAGAATTTAAAGAAAGTTTTTTTTCGCACAACTTATGTAGCAAAGCAGCCCACGAATCAGAACTCCATAAATAGTTACTTAGCAGACATTGCAAACTGCCTGGCTTGTAGAAATATACGTGCTCTAAAAGTACACGGAATCCCCGGTGGTTTGTTGTTTCAGTTTTTTCTTGCAAACCGTGTAAATTAGTATGGTTGCTTACTGGAAGCAACCCAAACTAAGACCTTATTTGGAGGTCTGTAAAAGTGATTTGAAACTGGCGCCACTATTCAATGTTGCCTCTGTCATTTCCGATTAAGCTGCATTTTTCTAACCTACCTTGTATCAATAGTTTAGCTGATTTACACAAGGGTCACGGTGCAGAGTATTCGACAACGTTGATGACAAAGTGCTCTGGGATCAGAAAAGTCTCAGAGCTATCGCGAAGCGTCCAAGTCCGCCACTGAGAAATGGTTCAACGCACTATGTTTCTTGGATGAAATAGATAATACACAAATAGTGCTTTTGGGAGGAAGCTCTGTACACAATGTAAGCAAAGTTTCTTGCCAGGTGAGGACCTGGTGGCTCAGGCGAAGCTCATATATGTCCTTTATTTCGTCTTTTTCGGAACAAAAACCTGCATTCGAAAGCTACCTTTCTGGTTATTTTGAAAACGCAAATTGTAGATATACAAAAGATGGTACAATTCAAACCCGACTCCACTAAACCCTAATATATTATCCGAGTTGCTTATTTGCCGCAAAACGTAAACCATTTTTGAAACCCCTAGTTGAGTGTTCTTATTGTCTCGTCCAAACGCAGCGTAATGATGAAATCTTCTGAACTCAGAGAGTTCAGAATATCGTACTCAAATTGGTTGACAGGGATAATACAGCTACATATTCTATTATTTAATTATCAGATGACGGTCGAGACTAATCCGGAGTAAATCGGTACATGTGCGCCCTTTTCTGCCGTTTCTTTAACCTCGCAGAAAAGGAAATGGAATTCTTTGCGCCGTCTGCAGTCTGCAAATCAGCGCATTTTACTTCTGACGAGGTTTCGTTTACTCAGTTTCTGTAGGCGACGATTGTTCATCCGAGTGAAGTGAGTACTAATCACCATCGGAGGCGATAGATTAACTTAGCTTATTTTTGAGGGTGGTTCGGTTTATGGACGTGGAACACTGCTGTGCTCGCTCCTGTGTGCACGCTATTGACCTTACGTAATATTTGGGCGTTTCAACCGTCAATAGCGCTGATTGGCTCCTTTGCTTGTTCACTGATTGGTCGGCGTCCGGCTTAATTCGGCGGTCCATATTTCGACCTATACTCGTTGACCTGTATTCTGCTGACACCTCGGTAACCACCAGATCCGCCGCTTTCGTAGGTGGAAGTGCATGACAGGCAATCGAATTCGTTGAAATGGTAGTCCATGATATCTGAAATTTAGGCTATCCACCCACAAATGCGGAAAAGGTATCACCAAAATAGTCGAACAATTCAAAGGAAACCGACTGTCTGTTAATCGTTGAACGGGCGGAATAGATTTCTCCGAAAGTGAGTCAGAGAACTGAAACTGAAATTTCGCCTGGACATCCGCCAAAGGAAGAGTAGCTAGTGGCAACTGAGAAATATACCAAATTCAAAGGCCCGCTAATGATCCAAGGTCATCTCAGCGCCTACCACCAACCAGTGACGAAACGAATATCCACGATGAACTACCGTCAACAGTGATAACAGAAGGTCGGCAAATAAATTGCCAAGCGCATCGACTAAAACAACAGCCGTGGACGAATTTTACCTAGCATTGTCACAAACAGAAAGAAGCGAATCGTACTACGGACATTGTGGCTATAGTTGACCTCTCAGTTCAGCTGTTTATTGAGGAAAATCTGAATGTCACATACTGCTCAACTGGCTAATCAAACTTTCCGGAGTGGCAAACAACAGCCGTTCTTTCTCACAATCATGAGCAAATCTGGCTGCAGCATACTCAGTACCCATGAACACTAATGATATCTTAACAAAGCGTTTTAATGATTTCCGTTAGGACTGTCCATACATACAGCAGAAATAGTAGCATGACAAAAGAATCTCTGAAACGGCACCGCCCATGCGCTGCTGAACGATGTAATTTTCATGATTGAAGACTGAGTGGTGCCATATTCTGTCTAAATGTGAGTTGATTACACCGTTAGCCAGTTGCTCCTGTCAGAATCGTTTAGCCTCCAAATATTGGTCGGCAGTCTCGGGTTCGATGGAAATGCAGACTCCTGATGAGTGCTGAAGAGGGATTCCCAGTTATTCAGCATAGACTGAGTTCACTTACAGGGGGAAATCTCGGTTGAACCAGTAAATGTCGTTAATGAAACTGAGGAGGCGTTCAGCAAGCAAGTTGATTGCATAAACCAGAACTCGATGATTTGATACCAGCTGCACCGTAAAATTCTGGTTGTTGTAAGAATCATTTTATCACCTGCATTGTCTCACTAAACCCAATTAGGTCTCGCTCCTAAATATGGAACGAACCAAGCGACAAATCCGGCGACTTTGTGGATGCTGGAAAAGTGTTCCCCTGGTGGAGCTACGGCGAATGCAGCCGCACCTCAATCGAGACCACTGGAGGTCCACATTTTCCAGTCACGCTTTCGCCAAATGGATTAAACTTTCTCCGCGACTGACGCCACCCTTGTGCGAATTACACAAATCATTTCTTATATCATTGCTTTCGTAGCTGTGTAGAGCAGATGCAAATGAGCCTAACGTTGAGCAATAAGTGGTTAACCAGTATTTAGGCTTCAACATTATTTGTGAATCTTGTCGGATTTTGCTCAGGAAAACTCGACGCGGAGTAAAAGGCCTGTAGGTCATAACACAAGGCAAGAGATGAAAAGCGTTCGGCGGGACATTGTGAGGGTTTTGCCTAAAAAATCTGGCAATGGCTATTTTATGACTGTGAGTTGATCTTCGACTTGAATACTGTTGTATTGACAACATCCGGATTATAAAGGGGCATGACTTATTACGCTGTCTGATGAATATATTTGTATTATTCCAGCTACGAGCCAACCTGTTCGTGGTATGGAATTTTGGCAGTCTGGTCTCACGCCTGTACACATGATAACTAGGGTCAGAAGTGGCTCAGCTGCGGCAGAGATATGCTGTCCTTGTCTCTCGTTATCTAGGTTGGGTTGAAAAAATAAATTCTGTTTCCTGTAAGCCCATTGAAAGAATGGTATGCTGATTACCAATTTACTGTCAGCTACCCTGGAGCTCGTTGGATAAATATTAGCTAAGACATTCGTAATGCACTACTCATAAGTTTGCTGGAAATTCTCCGACAGCCCAAGACCGGTTTCGCCCTCCTTGGGGCTCATCAGGTAGGCACAGTTTTCGAGTTTCCGTCAACCTTATGTTCTACCTGAAACCAAATTGCACGGAGTTAGCGAAATACACTCACTTGCCAACAAATTTGGTTTTTCGAGAGACTCACGTGGAACCCAGCTGAATCCCTCATTTGTGATGTTTCCAGGCAACTGAATGTGCTGTACCAGGCCGCCTCATGTTTCAGTTGCTACGATATTCGATATATCGTGATACGTTTATATTCGCAATGCACTACCGTCACGAAGAGACTGGACCTTACCGTGGTGTGATAGTTTGCGCACCTCAGCGACCCATTGAGACATAATGGGGGGTGTCCCCGCGACACTCACAGAGTCTCTCATACCAGGTTGGTCAATGGTTAGAGGTCTGACGAACACAGTCTCCTGGTCCTCCAGGTTGGGGGTTGGAACATATGGCGACTTGTTTCGTAGAAATGGTAATGCATTTGCATTTCCCGCCGAACACCGCTGCCTGGCGGTTAGGCTTTTGAGCCAAAGACTTTGGCTGAGGGCCCTAATCGTCCTCCTATCTAGGTGTGGGCTCCCTGACAGTATCCCAGCCCAAGTACAAACAGGAATCGCACATACACAAATAAACTCGCGCCACATCGGCCGTCGCGCGGTGCCATCAGCCGGGTCGCCTTACT
>SJOL01003465.1:0-11025 GCA_004794785.1 Opisthorchis felineus | reverse complement strand
ATGCACTCATGTGTAAATTACGCTGGTGCTAACTGGGGACTCAACGGGATCCCAGATAAATGGCCCGTTTATGAAAGTATCTGAAAGGGTGTGCTGTGCATGAGCCGCTTCGTCTTTTAGCTGGTACAATATTCGAGATATTATTGTAGATTTCCTTGACGTAAGATTTGTTAGGAACTATTCGACAACACATGGCGGATGTTGCGCTTCCTGGGGGTCATGAAGTGGGCGCATTCCTAAATTTCCCGTCAAACTTGTAATCTACTTGGACCTAAATTAGACGTTGCTTATGAAAAGCACTCATTTGTTATTTAGGTTATTGTACACAAGAAACGCAACTCGGACTCAGCATCAGATGGGCGGTTTTAGCTCTCTCAGTTGAAAAACATCACAAATGCGATGTTCAAAGTGGACTCAGTTGGTTTTCACTTCGACGGCAACTTAATTTGCAAGTAAGTGCATTTTGCCAGTCGCGTAAAATTTGGTGCAGGAGAGTGACGCTTGTTATTCAGAGTCTATGACTGTTCTAGATTCGACCTCTGTATCAACTCGTTTTTTGTCAGTCCCTCTCTCATTATATAGGTAAACCTAATCAACATGACAAATCGTTTACGCCTCGCAGGAGTAATTCTCTCCAATGATCTAATGACGTTTTGCGAATTCAAACAATTTACGTGGAATAATAATAAACTAGCTCAACTATTTCCGACTGAGTAGAGTTGTCCGATTTATCTTCGGGCATTATGTACCCCTTCTAACAGATCAATGAAACAAGTAGCTGCATTGGTGAGAGAACGTTATTTTGTAATCGATGGTTTGCTCACTGGCACAGGCTCCAGTCGTTCTCCAGCACCACTAGAAATCAGGCCACACTTTCACAGCACAAACAACGCCCACTATGACATGTCCTCGTATCGTTTTGGTAAGATTCACGTGCATGTTCTTGAGTATTTACGTCGATTGCAAACACTAGCTTAAGGTGACCATTTTGACGGTGGCCTTTCACCATCTAGTGGTTCCGCATTAAATGAAAAGTACTGGTGAAGCCTCGTATTTATTTGGCCTTCCTCACACCTACCGGAGATGAATTAACCGTCAAGGACGATCTTGAGAGCAGCCATGCGTTCAACTAAAGCGTAACCTTGCACGAATGCAACAGATGCATTCAGCGAAAGGGCGAGCAGTATGGATTACTCCTAGAGACAGGAATATGACGACCTTTCAAAATTGGGCAAGCATCTGTTAGTATTCACTAATATCATGCAATCATATACGCAGTTTGAGGATGCAGCGCATTTATATCTAATTTTGCTGTCTGCAGGAAATACTTAGGAAATACTTAGATATATTTATCCAATTTTTAGGCAAGCATACATGTAACTCGTGTTTTTGTTTGCAAAATTACAAAATTTTGCACGGTTAAATGCGGAATTTTTTCAAATAAAACCACTCTCGGACAAGTCACGGTGCATAGTTAGGGGCGATGCACCAAACTTACACGAGTCAGCCGACCACATAAGAGGCGATTCCCAAGTGGTCATTGATGTTCCTGGTACTATTGGCCAGCGCGCTCTGCTCGTTTTCGTTAAAATGCTCTTTGTTGTTGATACACTGACCTGGGCAGTCAAAAGCTATGTGGCACTCGATCTGTTTGCAAACAGATGTATACAGGTTGTTCAACATTTTGAGTGAAACCTAGACCGCGGTAATCACGCCGGCTACCATGATGCCAGCGCAATGATTCGCCTATCATGGCAACCGCCATTTTATATTTCCCAGTAGTATCCTTCAAGGGGAAATCTCGGCTGAACCAGTAAATGTCGTTACTGAAACTGGTTGTTGTGAGAATCATTCTATCACTTTCCTCTGTCTTATCAAGTCTAATTAGTGATCGCTGCTAAATAGGGAACGAACCAAGCGACAAATCCGGCGACTTTGTGGATGCTGGAAAAGTGTTCCCCTGGTGGAACTACGGCGAATGCAGCCGCACCTCAATCGAGACCACTGGAGGTCCACATTTTCCAGTCACGCTTTCGCCAAATGGATTAAACTTTCTCCGCGACTGACGCCACCCTTGTGCGAATTACACAAATCATTTCTTATATCATTGCTTTCGTAGCTGTGTAGAGCAGATGCAAATGAGCCTAACGTTGAGCAATAAGTGGTTAACCAGTATTTAGGCTTCAACATTATTTGTGAATCTTGTCGGATTTTGCTAGGGAAAACTCCACGTGGCGTTAAAGGCCTGTAGGTCGTAACACAAGGCAAGAGATGAAAAGCGTTCGGCGGGACGTTGTGATGGTTTTGCCTACAAAATCCGGCAATGGCTATTTTATGACTGTGAGTTGATCTTCGACTTGAATACTGTTGTATTGACAACATCTGGATTATACAGGGGCATGACTTATTACGCTGTCTGATGAATATATTTGTATTATTCCAGCTACGAGCCAGCATGTTGGTAGTATGGAATTTTGGCAACCTGGTCTCACACCTGTACACATGATAACTAGGGTCAGAAGTGGCTCAGCTGCGGCAGAGATATGCTGTACTTGTCTCTCTTTATCCAGGTTGAGTTGAAGAATTAAATCCTGTGTCACTTGTAAGCCCAGTGAACGACTGGTATTTTGGTTTCCAATTTACAGTCAGCCTCACTGGAGCCCGTTGAATAAATACTAGTTTGGACTGGTTTCTTCAAACGCTCATCATGTCGCTGCGAGGAGTAAATTGTACGGTCCTGTCACTCCACAGTCCAGCGTCATTACCTTGCTGAGCTTCGAAACCATTAGAGTGTACACACTGAACCCCGAAAACGTGACTCCATGCAGAACAGAAAGTTGTAGGTATTTGCCAATAAACCAAATAGAAAACCACCAGATTTACACTATGGTTTGGTTTGCAGAATGCTCGTGCAAATCCCGGGATGCTTACGTGACAATATAATTAAATTTCTAGTGGAAAACGCGGTAGAACACTTCCCAAAGTGTCCGATCCAGATGTTGTCAAGAAGACCATCGGATAAGAGGTTAAGTCATGATCGTGTTGAACACTTGTTAGATTCTGCCTTCGGGTTGATCCGGTCAACTGATTCCAAGTCTTCTTACACGACATTAACCCCAACATTTTGACCAGAGATGAAGCACTGCTTATCAAATCCAACCACCTCAGACTGTGTGCACCAAACCGGGTAAAAATCGATTTGGTTAACCTATCACTTAGAAAAGTCTGTTTAACGTCTGTGACTGAAGATAGAAACCAAATGTTACATACCATATTGTATAGCTCCCATCAGTTCCAACGACATAATATACCGTTTTTCGTGGAAGGGTAATAGCTTCGCAGGAAGAATTTTTGTTCAAACGAATGGCCAACATCACGTCGTACACTATATATATACTACTGAAAGATTTCAGGATATATAACTTCGTGACAGACTATTTATACTACCTGTACAGTCAGGTAACTAGCACTAATCTGGGAGGACGTGTTTGAAAACCATGGATTCTATACTGTTGATGATTTTCACATGGTGATTTTCTGGTGCTGAATATAGAGAACGAAACTCAGAAACGCTGTAGTAAATAGACAGTTTCCTCTCTGCCTCCCTGTATTTGTCAGCGAAGCTATCTTGCGCGAAGTTCAAAAATGATTCTACAGAACTTGTGAAGTGAGGTTTTTTGCGCCGAAGTCAAAAGTCTTAAGGGTACGTACCCGCTGGTCTGAAGAGACAGTGATAATCAGCCCACGTGAAATGAACCGAACAAGAATGTCGCTCCACCCCACTAAACGGAAATTTAACCAGACTGCAAATCCCGATATTTCGGGTTCGAATCTCTCACACCAGTCGTGAGGTGTGTGCTGTTCTTAGCTCATAACACGTTGAGACACGTTGAGGCACGTTGAGGCACTCCGCAGTTTGATTTTGTTTTCTCGGTTAGTCTGACGGATTATCCGGAAAAACAGAAGCCTGAACATCTGGTCACTGCGTGCATACTTTCGGATTGAGATTACGCGCCTTGTTTGTGCACCGAAAATTTTGAGTTAGGCCTTACAGTCTACATGTTCACAGGTTTGTACGCATGTCTTGTATCACATTAAGATATACACACATGCAAGTATGAATTCAAGCATAACCGCACATCCCTACGTAGCGAAATAAATTTCCAAATCCCATTTATGTATAATTCGTCGTTCAGTGAATTCCTCTCTGCTCTACCTTTCTTTCTTCACGTGGAATAAAATATGACAGTAAACATGAGACTATTTGAGCACGCTATAGTTCGGTATACTGAATTTTTGAGCTTCGCCATGTTTATAACTTTAGCTAGACTGTCCGGAATCCGACATATTTACATCTGAACTGAAAGCCTTTTCAACAAGGGAAATGATGCAATAAGCGACGATTGATGCGACTCTAATGTGTACATTCAGACGAAGGAACAGCGAATATTACTACACTTTGCGATGAGTAGACTGGTGATTTTTCGGAAATTTCATCGCACCAGACAAAACAAACTGTGTTTTCACAATTTCCTGTAAGAACGCTGCTAAGGAATTTCGTAACAGAAGAGTTTTGCTTGAACTGTTTTGAGTTACCCACCGATTACAGATGGGTTGACGACAACGTGGGCAATGCGCTTACCTGGTGAGCCTGAAGAAGGGAGGATTCGACCGTCGAAGAATCTCATGAGTATTATTCTTCAAGACAGTCTACTGAGACACTTCAAATATCTCACCAAATAAAACATGACATGGACTTTGTGCAGCATATTCTGTTGGAGAAAATCATAAAGGCTATATTAAGCTGATATTCAGTACAGTTTTCCGTGAATACCGAATTGGTGTGCAAATGAATGTAGTTGACGAATATGTTCACATGTATGGTGCCGCCCGGAATAGCATCAGCTCTGCTTGTCAGTCCATATTGGATGCGCTTCATATATGGTCCAAAGTTCGAGCGGTACATAACTTTGAATATTCGAATATGCACATATTTGTCGTACGTGGACTAGTGAATTTGTAGCGAACAAGTAACAGCTTGATTTCCGCTAGGTAATAGCCAAATGTCTTCAAGGATTTGAGGCACAACTGCCGGCAACTTTCATCAAACTATTTCTCGATATGACAGCATCCTGGTTTGACCCAGAGATGTCGCCGTCCATATTTGTTTATTTTTAAATGTTTCTGAAGAAAGTGGACAGTCCCAGGAGTGTTGAAATGAGTTCCTGGTCAGGTTCGTTGTACGCTCATTCGTTTCCATCCACGCGAACTCGACGAATGGCGGAGCATCCTAGTGAACTTGAAATTTTGAGCCGGGTTTTCAGGCAGAATTTGATTTGGCAAGATCTTGAATTGAAGTCTTTCCATTTTCATGGAAAACCACCGAAATTTTGTTGAATTTCGAAATGTTTTGAATCATTCGTGACTGATCCATCAGGTTTGTGGTCCAAAAAGAAATCGCAGTGGGCCACCGGATGATTTAGTATTACCAGCAAAAGGCAGGAAATGTGTGAGCAGCCATTAAATGGAAGGTGCGAAAGCACACGTCCAGTTTGTCGCCATTTTATACTTTTCAAGCTGTCCCGTACCGTTTTCACTGAGTCTGATAATTGGCTTGCCAACGTTTCGTCACCGATCTTGAATATATCATAAGTGCGCAGTTGAGTGTGGATTTCTTCCATATCCTCTTGGGTTCATACGAGTTTTCAAAAACGATCTGATACCAGTTGACGCGACTGACTAACTGAAGGCTATCTTTCTCACGCCCCTTATGGTTCAGTTCTAGTTGCGATGAAACATGATCTACTTTCTCCGAATCGGACTGGTTCCTACAAAATTCTCTATTCACAGTAGCATTCTACCATTGATTTAGCTGGTTTATTATCAGCTTGGTTACTTGGAGTTTGCTTCCTCAGTTGTTTTATTTCTCTTTACTTAAGATATCTTACCCATTTCGGGAAGGTTTCATGCGTTCGATTGGTTATTGAGCAGTCTAACAGAGCTAAGTTATTATTCGTTGCCTGTCCAGTTTGGTCCTGCGAATTCTCCGTCAAGGGTGTAATCCAGTCGGCTTGGTCAATGTTTCGGGGACGCCCAGCCTCGTTCTTCTGTAGGTTTCCCATCTACGGTTGTGCGGTTCCCAGCGTTGTGGTCGTAGAGTTCTCTTGCCCTAAGTGGTTGATAGGTCGGGTCGACTTTAATATGTTTTGATGGAGTTTTTGGTTAATCGCCTCGTTTGTTTCCTGGACGAGTATACCAAAATTGTTCCAGACGAACTAGTGTCCTTCCAGACTTTCGTGCGCGGAGACGAGTGAACATGGATTGCGTGTTTTATCAACAAGCGTGAGTATATGTAGTCTGGCGGCAAGCTTTCTTCCTGGCTGTTCCACTCAGTGTTAGTTGCAAGCCTTGCATTAGACCCTGTACACGGCATTCGTCCTCGTCATTGTGTTTGCTTTTGCTTTCGGTTTAGACAGTATTCTCCAGTCATTTAGCCGAGTGCATACAATCGTTGAACCAAACTTCCGACCTTTTCAGAAGAAACCTTGATGCTTGGAAGAGTGATTTATCTTTTGGTGTTGCCGGTTTGGTCAAATGGAGGTTCCTGAGAGTTTGCCTGGAAACGTTCCACCGGCACATTTTTCCCTTTGAGCTTGCGCTCTTCAGTTTTTCCAAAACTTCTTTTGCATCCCTGATTGAGTGTTGAGATACACTGATATGGTGCTTCAACGTTCTTCAATATTCATTTGAAAGGTTGTACCCAGCTAGTTTTGAAGCGGTAGTGAAGTTCATCGAACCGAGTGACTGGAACAACATCTGCATACTAACCCAAGCGAGAAAGACGAAAGGATGTAACTTCACGGATGCGTGTTCCTCGAACAAAAACGTTATCAGCAAATATATTGAAGTCGACCCGATCTACTAACCACGCAGTACGAACGAAATCTACTGTACAAGAAACCAGAGGGTAAACGTATAAATCGTTAACCAGGTTGACTAGAGTGTACATTCAACCAAGCGCTTGGAGGACGAACCTGAATGAAGAACGAGAAACGCCAGAGCAAAGCAAGGCAGCAGAATAACCGAACGAACGCGAAAAACTCACTCAGCAAGAGCGGGTTAACCGTAGGGAAGAAAGCCAACAATAGAATTAAACTAGAAGAACTCATGCGAAGGAGGAAACAGTCAAATCAAAAGAAGAAGGCCTCTGTAAAAGAGGAACACCTATAATGACACACCAGCTACTGAGAAGACAGATTACGGTGTACCACAACTAGAAGCGAACCTACGAATTTGCCATAAATTTGGCTTTAAGTTGGTTAATCGCATCAGAAGATATTGGCCAGTCTTTGGAAATCTATATCATCCCGAACGAGTATGGAGGAAGTACCCACTCAGCCCCAGTTGGTGAGAAATCGTTTGCTTGCTAACTCTCACGCTCAGCGAATCACCACGTGACACCTGATCATTTGTCGGTGAAGACACTCAAGATAACACCATTCCGGTAAAGTTTCAAGTCAAGCATATTTTGGCGTCCGGAGGATGTTCCGTCCTGTACGTTAAGACAGTCTATGCCGATAAGCTGAGAAGCACTGTGCAGCTGTTTCATCCGTATTAGGAATCATCAGCATGGTGCATCTCACAGAAATCCAAAGTGTCTCGAACCCACGACCTCCCTGCTAGTCGCTTGTACACTTCTCTATGGGGTTTCGTGAGATGCACACTGCTGATGATTCTCAATAAGGATGAAACAGCTATACAGTGCTTCTTGGATTTTCAGCATAGATTAGCTTCACTAACAAGATGAAATCTCCAGTAAAATCCACAAATTGCGCGCCAACAAGCGCATCCTCCATCGTAATCCCAAACGCCTTCGATGATTCAACGGCGCTAAGTTTCAATTAGCTCAAACGGTGACAAGAATCTATGGCATGATCGCGCAGGTCGCCAAGAATGAGCTCACTCTCTGATCCCACTGAGCTGGTTTCGAAAAGGTATTCCAATGTTCGTCTAATGCGTATGTCCTCCCATTTTGTGTTCGTTGTTCAGCCGATGCACAACGGTATAAGTTCGAACTTCAAGTGAAATTTCGTACGAATACTGTAAAGTGTTGAATTCGATGAGATACCGTACGAGAATGATAGTAAATTCGTGTGCCGTGCCCATGCGCTACGTATGATTTAGTTAAACAGACAAGCTTGAACTACAGGCACATCCGGTTGAGTGGCACATGTATAATAAGAAAATCGCGACCTACGTCACACGACTTGCATGAGGAGACCATTAAGAAACGGAAAAATGATAGCAATACGGGAAGCTGACAGATTAGAGTATCAGGAAATGGTTGAGATTTACCTGTCACTCACTGAAGTAAGGTTAATAAATTCAGCATAATTTTCTCTTATTCTTTCGTTTCCTCAGGAGTTAAACCGTTCTGCGTCCGAGAAGAACACGCGCATTCTGACGGAGAGGAGGACAAAGGGGTGACGCTGGATCATGCAAGAAGGGTATTTGCAGTGCTTTCCATTGATGGATAACTTTATATCAAATGAAGTAGTGTTTTGGACTTACGAAGTGAATTCCAGTTTCAGGTACATCGTCAATGAGTTTCCACAAACAGGTGGTTTGACACTCCGGTTTTGTTGGTAGATCGGGTAGTTCGCTGACTGGAAATATTTTAAACATCCTCAGTAAACACCTAAGGGACTTTAGAAACCGCAGGTAACCTCGTTGGTCAAGCTAGATCGTCCTAATCTGATCACCACCCGTGAATCCTAGTCTCGCATTCCGACTGCCGCTTCATACCTCGTCTCCTGTCTCCCCGCGCTAGCCGCTGATATAGATTGCAATAACCTGAACAACAGTGCAAATGTGTACAGTTTACGGCATCATTTGCTTTTTTGGGGGGAGGGGAGGGCACGGAAGCGCAGAATCTCAGCTAATCACAGCAGCGTGTGCGTAAGCAGCACTCCGGTACGCTCTGCCATCGGTTGGATTTTAACCTCCGTAAATTTGTTGCATAAAACCGTGGTAGTTAGATGACCATTTGTTCCGGACTTCACATTGGTCATGTAAATATGGAATTTCACACAGAATTTAGAATGTTGGCTGGATTTTTCTTCACAGCACGACCAGTTTCTAGAAACTAGCTATGATCCAGTTGGCTGAGTCAACAAATCCAAAAGGTCAGTTGTGATCGGCCTTGTTGTGTGGGAACCTGCACCTTGTCTAATCAAGTTCAGGAGAGTGGGATATCATTGAAGCAGTTGTGCTTTAGGCTAAGTAGGTTGATCTTGCATGTCATGCTTCCCGGATGAGTGCGATTTTCGTACGAAGATACGAGGCGATAGAAGGAATATATCAAGTTTAGAATTATCCCATCACACTAATGAAACTTCAGTATGTACGTGCCTTGTACAACGTGGGCTACCAACATTTTCTGCAATTGTAAATCACGATGTACTGTAGCTGTCAGGAGTTCTTTTGCGCTGGAGCACGCGTGGAGAAGTCTATGTGGGCATCGACCTCTTCGCCATCGGAGGTAGCAGACCAGAGCTCAGGACAAGAACACACCTCTAAATCCGGTGATGTTAAAAGCCAAAGGGCTGTGGGAAAAACCAAACAGCAAAGATGCATAACAGATGCGTCAGGTGGGCTCCTTGTCTACCCTCATCCAGGGACACAGGAAGGCCATCCTTTTATTTGATTCCCAAACGTTATGTGGTGTTCTGAGTTACTTATTTATTGGCCATACGTATGAGCACATGTTGGTAAATATGCACTAGATTTTTGCTGAACGTTCACGACAACCATGAAGAAATTTACGTATGTATACTTACATCCACATGACATTTCACGTGCTTGGAAATCCGTTCAACTTTTCCAACTGCGTCCCCTTTTACCACTTAATGCAATACACAAAGGCAAAACAGAGGCACGTATAAAACGCCCCTGTGAAACAGTGTCCTAAAAGTCACCACTTTGGTGGACCTAACAACTGACCTGTTTGAAAGCCCAGAATACAGCCGTGATTCAGTGAATGTTCACGTAACAGTTTACTGCCGCATTTTCTATCATCCCTAGAAATTCGAGTAAGGTTTTACTCACAATGTAAAAAGACGAACTAGTGGACACTTTTTAAACTTCAGCATAGATGAGATGTGAATAACCATAATAACTAGCGCTACCATGATTAACAATATACATAATGATCAAACCTCTGGATGGATTGAAATCCTCCGCACCAGCTTCCACCCTTAACATGTTGAGCCTAGACATTTTCGTCAGTTTGCACACAGGTGCGATATGCAACAGGCAAAATGGCTCAGTGTTAGGAGCGCGAATTTGCTGACCAGAAGGTCCGTGGTTCGAACCCGACCTCTGCCTCTCGACTTCCCCTTTCTTGGCTTCGGCAACCTGGCAGTATCCCAGCCCTCGTGCTTCCTTCTGGTGGCATGGCAGTTAGGCACCAAAATGGTGCTACAGCTGAACGATTTGTTTTACTTCAAATTTTCCGAGCAGCCGAATCATAAACTTTCGAGCCTAATAAAACGTTTTCCGCAAACTTAATTAAAGACTAATCACTCCAAAAGTTTCGACATGAACATCAAGAGATATTATTGAAGGTTGGGCTCGATCCAACCGTAGATGAAGTGTCGTTTGTATTTCTTCATGTACATCATCACTAATACATACGCCGTTCTAGATTCAATATCATCCCCTTGTGTGTGATTACCGAGTATTATATTGATATTGCTCTTTTACATACTAAGTATTTATATTACGAAAAAATGCAATGTTTTGGTGATTTCGTTAGTTGGTGCAGCGAAGCTAATCCGTCGCATCAGATGATATGCTCACATCAGTCGTGTTATATGAAAACCAACACCCGAATGATATTGGTTTTCAACACAGAATTAGAGCCTAATTCACGACGACAATATAAGCAATGGCATTACTGTGACATCGTGCCGCTCGGTCACATATCCTACACTACACCGAACTGGCATCCATTCGTTTTTTCCA
>SJOL01003454.1:235671-249293 GCA_004794785.1 Opisthorchis felineus | reverse complement strand
TACAAGAGATCTAGTGCAAACCGACATAAGCACGCAGAGAGGTAGTGTGGTTGGGGAAATCAGAAGTATAAGGACTGACGAGGGTGAACTTCCGAGATGATGGGCTAGCTTATCTGGCATTCATTACTTAAGTTGGGCAGCAAAATAACCTAGGAGAGAAAGTAAGTGTAAGAAATAGTCACCAGTCCCAGAAACACTGCTATCAGCTTCAAGTTAACAAGTGGTGCATGGCGAATAGTTTTTGGACACTCGTCTTTCATGCTGGTAGCAGAGGGTTAGGAACCTCTGTTTACACATATTTCTTATTGTATATGTTGACTCCTGAGGGAAGCAAGTAGGTGCGTGTGTTTTGTTTGTTCGACTAAGTGGGCTTTGGTGAGGTACAACCCCAATTATGACAAGGGCAGCTACAGCTCCGCACGCCGACATAAGCCATAGGCATCACAGAGTCTTCAGGCTATCCCATCTGTGATTTTTTATGCGAATTTCTTTTGTTACAGACGGGAAGCCAGTTTCTTCTCTTTTTTTCCACCGTCTGTGGTTTAAAGCTTTGCCAGTTAAATGACATCCGAGACGAGTCCAGCCCAGCGGCAACAAACAGAAACAACAGTCCTCTTTTATTGGTTTCCTGAATTAAAGGCCATGCTCAGAACCACCGGCGATGGGCGAAGCGCCCGTGCTACTGGGGGGGTGATAGGTATACGAACGCACCGCGGACAATGCAATTCGGGTTAGATAGTAATGTTTCACCCAAACAATAAGCGTTCTTTATCGTCAATATGGGCAAACTCAGTATTTGGAGAGCAGCTAGTGAATATTCAAAAGGTCGGCGTGTGGATCGGATCCTTGATGTGAACTATCAGGGGGCTTTGGGGCATTCGCATATTCAATCTACTGTGCTCCGCAGCAATTTGAATGCGATACATTGCAGCATTCAAGTATAGGCACTTGAATCATTACGTACATGTCTGCTGCCTGTAAAACCGCATCAGCATTTTGTAAAAGTTTCGGTTCTTTCCGGAATTCTTAGGATGGCTAAATGAAGATTATGGTGGCGATAGTACGTATTGCGCCTGTCGAAAGGGGCATTTACCGTATTTAGGCGCATATCGATCAGGAATTCGTAGTTCTTTTTGAATTTTCTAGGGGGTTACCGCTGTTACGACGTGAAATCAGAAACCAGCATTCAAGAAGAAGAATAAATTGACCCATTAAAAAGTGCAGGCAAAAAACCCAGGGGAGTGCGAATAATAATCCTGTTGAGGGTTGAATGTTTGGGAAACAAGCTTCTGGGATCGCCTTTATCAGGAGGTTCACTAAGCGAGTTTAGGTTTCACCACTGAACAGCTTAAAACATGTTGCGGAGGTCTTCATTATGAAAAAGATCGCAAGACAAGGCGATCATCTTGCCTTATTTCTTTCGTCGCAAGCTAATTTAATCCGACCCGCGGCATTCACCGTTAAATCTATCAAAAGTCTCTTTCTCATGTCCTGTCCGATTCCAGTTCCAGGTCGAAAGGAGCATGCTGCAGTCGTTTGCGTCGGCTCTCTTCAACAGTGACTCCGTACCTAGCTGTTTTGCTGCAAGCGAGAGATGTACACGGGAGCGGGTGGCATTTGGCGTCAGATCGTCCTTCCAAGTTGAAGGCTGGTATAATCGGTGCCGGTATATTGTTTGTTTAGAGCCACCGGCCGTGACTGATTCAACGGTATCAAGCAGTAGGTCATTATAAATATGCATGCCATTCTTGTAGGCAGCGCAATAACCACCAGGATGTTTCGGAGGCTGGGTGTCCCAGTTTTGGCATTTCTGCAGGCGGAACGAATGCGCCAGCTTTTGATAGTTTTTGACCGCAGACTGCCCTGCATCTAATGGTAAGGTTCACATTGGATGTTCTACATTCTTGCACGCCTTTATAAGGAAAATGTGGAGTTTTTGCTTTTTGAGATACAAACACTTGTGATTCCGCACTCATCTGACAATGCGGAGAGGTTTCATTAACAAGTGTCGACATAGTCTGAATACGCAGTGATGAGCATGGCAGTTGATCTTGCTGATCCTCAGCAGGCACACTCAATTGTGTAGAAAGTACACTGCGTTAGGATGCTTCATTTCTTTCTGCGTGCGCCCAAACACAGAAGACACCACAATCTATTTTGTCTTCGTGAGAATTTGTTGTAATTCGTCTTTATTCGTAACTCTTGAAGCGCATTCAACCTTGTAGTTGCCTTGGCAGGACTCAGAAGAGCACGGGCCTGACCTTCAAATTTTTGTTGGGAAATAGGTCGCTGCTCGGTTTTGACCCTTCAAAGCCTATGATAACTCTTTGGACGAATATGAAGGATGACCACGCAGCAGACGAAAAATCCCCAAGCCACTTTTGCGCTATGAATGGCTGCATTACAAATGCTGCAGGTAACCTATGAAATCAAACCAAGTTCAAGGCATCAGTAGGGGCTTATAAGTCTAGCATCCTTTCTGGTGATAAACTGTACGCGGCGCTCCGGTTGCCCAGTCCGATTTTGTCCAAAACGACGCAGAGACCATCCATCAGTTGCATCTTACCATCTTATTCATATTCCTAACGTGACTTAGCTTTTGTGCGACTGATTGTCTGTAAGCTGACGGCCACCTGAAGCGGTTTGCTAAAATATGGAACGCAGTGGTGTGAAGTGCGGCAATTTTTGGTCCACGAATTCGGCAAGGTGCAGGGTGGATAACCACAACCGGCGCCGGATTTTTCGGTCGGCCGTGTTGTGTAAGTGAGCAATAGTCTGGCTTCATTTTGGCAGTTTATATTTCTACCCTCCTGGCAAATCTTCACTAGTGCCGATGGGTGCCAGAGCAACACACGGTGAAGGAAACTACAGCCTTATGCTTCGCCGGGGCTCAGCAGTTCACATGTTTCCCACGTTTCCTACGCGTCGTGAATGATAACGAAACGTTTGAAACGAATCAGTTTGAGTGTATCCTTCTAAAGAAATTAACGTAGGGCACGCATGTGCAAGCTTGGCACCCTTCTGATCACAAGTGGCATGGTACAGGGGATCTGGTCATGTGTGACTTTCTTATAGGAGGGCAGTTTGCTCCTAAGGGTGAATCGTTTAGCCCGTTCGCTAAGATGATGGATGGACAGTATCCGAAAAGGCCCTTTGCTATGGATAATTTTAGTACGCAAATGCGGGAGACCAGGGGTTGGTTTGGTTGAAGTGACATGCTGTGCTATTCCCATATTCGCAAAATTATCAGGAAGCACGCAGGTATCACATAACATCCGTGCATTTTAGTTATAGTCTCTCCGCCAACAGCCGACACATTCTCGACCGTGTGGCTCATCCAGCAGATTTTTTTAATAATAATGTTTATTCTCAACTGGTGGGCAACATAAAGCATGACCGGTGGGATTTGTGGGTTTTGGGGATTGTGCGGAAAAGACACGGTGTCACAGACAGTGGGCATGATCCGACGTAGACGCGGTCACCCCTAAACCGGCACGGGCAAGGAAGCGCAAATACTACTGTTTTTTTCTTTTGGGGAACATACCAATCAGAAGCAAGAGCAGAACGTTAGGATTTGAAGGTGGCGGGCAAAAAAACGAGGAAGGGCAAAACAAGAGGCCCCGCGCCTGACATACGACAAGAAAATTGCAAATTGCGGAAAATAAGGAACTAGATTCCACCATCACCCACAAATTTTGCGATGCGCCGACCCATGTTTCATCCCTTACCTTAAGTCCTGCTGGCTGTAAATCACCCGCAAGTTTGCTGTTTGCGCACCATCCAGAATGGCCCACTTTGTGTAGCCCTCGGCCTTCCCAGTACGCTTACAGCAGTGGTTGCCAGGCGCTCTATAAATAAGCCCTGTTGTGACTTTCGATTAGAGTGCCCCGGAAACCCATTGGTGTTTACATTTCCGCCTCCAGAAAGAAGCGGCTTCAAAGCCGTAGGCCTATAGTACAACACTAATACAAGTGCTGCAGAAAGTAAGGTAGAGGCAAGAGACTATGATGACTTTACCCGAAGTATGCAAATGGGGTCACCCACACAACTTCCCAGGCGGCCTTAATGTGGTAGTCATGCACGCGCCGCCGTGATCCTGCAGTCTACATTGGTTAGAATGCCGTTCCATTGGGTTCAACGATACCAAGAAAGATAGGGGATAGCAACCAGACGAAGTGCGATAAATATTTTCATCGTGGCTGCACTCTTATTTTGGCAAAATAAGAGATGAACATCGATCTAGCTTGGCGATAAATTCTTTTGCTTATGGCCTCACTTTGGACACCGCGCCTCTAGTATACTTGTGTTGTAACGCCCAGAAAGAGACATTCGGATAAGCTTAAGTGCACAGTAATAACATTTCTTGTGGTCACAGCAGTCCGAACCTTTTTTCTTGCGTTTTTAGGCCCTGTAACAAAGGAAATCAAAAAACCATCCACTAGGTTTTTCCATGCAAACATAAGGTGTGTTGGAGTCCCCGATTTTAGAGTAAGTCTCGTATTTCTAGAGGCCTATCATTCAGAAAACACTGGAGACTAAATATGACACTATACATATTGTCACTTGAGGACGTGCAGGTTTCTTTATAAAGGTAAGCAGGAGAATAAGTTATTGTCGGCCAAGCCGCCTTTCTAGTGATATTTTGATAAAATTGCAAAACCCTTCAATTATTTTCAGGCGCCAGTAGCTCCCTGAAAACCACGCTGCAACGAAACCGTGAAAATTCCCACCAGAACACGTACAAGCATCAAATGCTTGATAAAATTCCACATTCCCTCCTCTTTCAGTTGAACTATTGGCTGTTCCAAGTTGGGGCGAATGAGCGCCTGCTCTGCATGCATGCGAGCTAGGTTCGTTCAGCAGTCCGTTACGATCAAAGTAATTTGCATTTCGCAGATTCGCTGGGCATCGAATACCTCGGGCCTCCAGCCCATCGTGCACGCCAGCTATTTTCGTCCGCCTGTATAACTTGAGCAACGACAAACTCTCCAAGCAATTTAAACTGAAAGCCTGGGACTTTTCCTTGATTAACAGTTGGGTATCATTGCTGAGATTCTACTTGGCAGCTGACGAAATACGCCTTGGCACCAATAGCAGAAAGACTATCAGTTAGTACCGTTTGCAATGGGGGATTTTGCTGTCGGTGAACATGAACTGAATGCCTTCAGGGATCCATCAGGTAGTTTGCCAAAAAATCGACCTACGGGCATAGATCACGTAAAATTAATGACATTTGGGGCTTATCCATTTGATGGGATACAGTGAATGCAGCTTCTATGCTGACAACATTGCGCTCTTCCAGCCTCGCGTGAACTCTTAGACGTAACATAATGTTTCTATCACAACAACTGCCCTGAATGACGCTCCTCGCGGTATGAGGGCACGGTTTTCGCATCTGCCTATTCGGGCAGAGGAAACCGGACACAAACCAAGACGCAGGAGTTATCCTCTCGCAAGTTTTGCATTAACGAGTCTATAGTAATTTTCAACAACTTTCACAAATTATCCTAACTGCAAAACTACCTCCAACATTCGTCCACTCTTGTCCAATAGAGTTTCCCGTTAGTTTGAGAAATTACATTTAATTAAACACTGCTTCCTAATTTGGAATAAATGTTGTCCTCGAAAAGTGGCTCACTTAATCAAATTATAGGTACCAAGACGTCGCAGAAAGCCGCAAAAACATAGATCATTTTTCCTGGGAAATGGTAACGTTGAAAACATCATACAAGACATTATTTTCATCCGCCGGATACCGATCCGACGTCTTGGTGGAACAATAAAATTTTGAACCACGCGCTACCTCAGATTACCATTGGACTTCTTCGTGTTTATGTGCTATTCTGCAGATGTATTCACTGGAATGCATTTAGGGAATAAAATACGGTGAAGAAGTTTTGCCTGACCTGAACTCCATGTGTGTTTGTTTAATCCAACTACATTTGTACTCTTGCAACACACACCAGTAGTTATTCCAAATTTTTCTCCGGACCCTATCGAAACCGGTCAGTTCCTGTTTGAATGTGTAATTATTTGTCTAGTCACTCCCTGTTTTCCACTTTTATTTTCGTAGAATATTAACTGTTACTTTATTGGACTAGTTCTTGTCACGGAAGATCCCATATAATATTATTTATCTGGTCACGTTTTAGTTTACCAGCTCACGTCGGCATCATGTCTCGTTTTGCTGAATACCTCAGTGAAAGCCAGATGAAAGAACTGCGTGAAATAGCGCAGGCGATCGTTGCTCCTGGCAAAGGCATTCTCGCGGCCGATGAAAGCACTGGTAAGTTTATGGGTATTAATGTGTTTGACGTGTCTTAGCTACTATGGGCAAGCGCCTCCAAAACATTGGTGTAGAGAACACCGAAGAGCATCGTCGGCAGTATCGGCAACTACTCTTCTCTAGTAACCCCGAGGCTTCTAAAAACATTTCTGGCGTTATTCTTTTCCACGAGACATTGTACCAGAAAACCGACGATGGTCGACCGCTGGTAGCGCTGCTGAAAGAGCGCAATATCATCCCTGGGATAAAGGTTGATAAGGGAGTTGTTCCGCTTGCTGGATCTTTGAATGAATGTACAACTCAAGGATTGGATGGTTTGGCTGAACGATGTGCCCAGTACAAAAAGGACGGCTGTCATTTCGCCAAATGGCGCTGCGTCCTTAAAATTGGACCACATACTCCATCCTATCAGGCGATGTTGGAGAACGCTAACGTACTCGCTCGCTATGCTTCGATTTGTCAGCAAGTAAGTTTTTGTTACTGTGTGCAAGATGTTTCATATGCTGGTTGGCCCAAACCAATGTTTCATGTGTTGTTTGACGCTACTTTAAACAAGTCCGCGAAAAGTCTGAATCACCGGTCAGGTCATTTGCCTTTTGGTAAGTAGTGTTTATTAATCTTCAGCACTTTGGAGGGAGGTTGAACACATTTGCTCTCAGCATGGCACATTAGGCGCATAAATATCTGTGACTCTATATGCGACTCTGGAGTTGTAGCGCTTGGCAAATCCTCCATTGCAGCTCAGTCGTATAGTTTATGGTGAGACTTACCAGAATGTGCATTTTTATCGATGTTTTTGATGAAGTGCTTATTGAATTAGCAAGTCCACAGAAAGGTACCCTCGCCAGTGGAAGTTCACACGTCATGGGCCCCCTGACCCTCGCTTATCATTGTCAAATGCTTGCTAACAAACCTTATGTTTACTTGTCTTGGAAGTTACATAGGCCATGTATTTGCTGTGACATCAAACCAACGCATGCATCACCAAGGCACGGATGTATTCACTAAATTGCATCACCTTTTGCATGGGAAGCGAATACTGCTGAGGTTAGGGAAACGTGCCTACAAAACACACGTTAAGGGTGGTCCTACTCTATGACCTCAAAGCTTGAGCTCCTATCTGGGAAATCTAAGCATCTTCAAATATTCGACTACTGATGTCTGTTTAGTGTAGCAGGTATTACCTAGCTTCAGAATGTGTGGCTACTAGGCAACGAGTCAGATTCGCAGATATGACCTACCAAGCTAAATTGTTCGCATCTACCAAAGGAATCCTTGTTTTTTATTGTAAACCTTTGTTGGAGGAAAGATGGCATAGCATAGGCCGTAAACTAAGAGTGGCCACTGTCGGTCCTGGGGCTGGTCGATTTTTGGGCTTCCCAAGCTGGGGTCTACGTTATTACTCTTGCTCGTAATTGGCGACCTTAGAGCACACGGAACGTAATAGCTGTCACCTCCTAAGAGGACTGCATAGTGAACGCTTGTTTGTCGGTATCTAGGGCTTATGTTGGTTAAGATTCGTTGAGGACGTTTGGTCAGTTCAACTGATGGCATTTTGCTCCAATACAACGCTCAGATATGTTTATTCCATTGGTTTCGGCTGTTTTGCTTTGGAATATGTAGGATTTTGTGGTAAGCCGTCGTGATTCCCCCTTTCATCTTTTACTAGGGTCTACTTCCTCCGTAGTTGAATCGTAGTTAAGCGATAGTCTTCATCATCATGGTGATGGTATCAGGTCAAAAAACTGTCTGCTTCTTGGTGATTTTGTTCCATACAGAGCTAAAAAACAGGCTCTGTGGGGTTGGCGATCCTCTGATGTACGAAATACTTGTGGTAGCCAGTGAAAAATTTAGCGTGTGATTGGTTGGTTCATCCCGAGGGTGTTTCTTCATAAAGTTACCAGGTATACTGTGTAATCGCCAATTAGATGTTCCCTTTCGACCCGGTCGATCCTTCAGATACACCGACGATCGGACACTGAGAGTTTAAATATATGTGCAATATATATATATATATATATATATATATATATATATACTGCGCAAAGAGGACCACTTTTCCGATCCAAAACATAGCATAGATCTCAATGGTGCATTTTTGTACTCTGCTATTCGCAGCCAAATTGATGTCACAGTATAACCGTTGAAGGTTTGTAAAAATTGTCCTTTCCTTTTCGATTCGATAGATGATCTCGTCTGTGGCCAATCGGCCCCACCTTCTGGGGCTTTCCACATAAACAAATTTACTTATAAGGCCGTTTGCTTCTTCTGAAATCTATAGGTTGAAGTTTGACCCCACACGGTCTCATAAGAGCACCTTATACTAGCGAAATACACTCATTTGCAAACAAATTTGTTTTTTCGAGAGACTCACCTGGAACCCAGCTGAATCTCTCGTTTATGATGTTTCTAAGTAGAACATAAGTTTGACGGAAACTCTGGGACTGCGCCTACCTGATGAGCCTCAAGAAGGGCGAAACCGGTCGTGGGCTGTCGAAGAATTTTCAGCAATCTTATGAATAATGTATTACGTCTATAACGCTCTATACTGTTCAGGTACGAAGCACACAAGAAACCGTGGTTAGTAGTTTTATGGGTTGTTAAATGTGATTGTGTCTCTGGGGGATCTGAACTAAAGATATCGCACTTAACATCCGTGAAGGAACATCCCCGGGTCATTTCTATCCCGCAGTTTTAGGGGCAGGCGAAAAACGTTTCAGCAGCATATCAGTAACAGAGTTAAAGAGCAGTGGCCAGAGAGGGCAGCTTAGTCTTACACGATTGCACATGGTCTAATCAGGCAAGAGCTTGCCGTGTACGCCCCCACAGGAATTGGCGTAAAAATGCAAAGTAAAAATGTAGAACGGAAACAGATAGCCAACCACCAGTTTCATACGACCGACAGAGTCAAAGGCAGCTTTCATACCAAGGAAGACGACCATCGTTTGATGCTTGAATGAGTGGCGATGTTCAAGAACCCGTCTCAAAAATATGGATGTCAGCACACTTTTGACGAGGACGAAAACCGGCTTGGTTCTTACGAATTTGTCTCTTCAGGTAGTTGACCAAGCCGTACAATATAATAACAAAAACATACCCCGTGCTGCGTTGGCGAGTGGATGTCACGATGGTTTTTGTACGAGGTTCTTGCTTCTTTGAAGATTAGTATCACGGTCAAAGCGCACCAACCTATCAGCATTTTATTTCCCTTCCAGCTAGTGTACTGTGGGGTAGTTAAATTGCTTAGCAAGGCTGCAGCATCCTCTCTTCATGGTTGTAAGGCAGTGAAGCACCAGTGTTCTTATTTGGCGTTGCTGTCAATCGTGACTATGTATATCCTCTTTGAAAAGTTCAGGGTGCAAACCATCCAAGCTGAGTATCTTATTACGTTAATGAGGCGACAAGTCTCACTGGATTCTGTTGCTGATGGGGGCTGATGTCAGTGAGTCATTTGTTTGTCTAGTCTTTGCAGCATTTGTGTTGAAAAAAATTGGTTTGATTGTTTTCAGAAGTGCTTAGCCCACCGACCAAGACAGCGGTTACGCGAATGTAATTCCGGTTCATCTTTTTTCATTTGTGGTTCTCCTGACTGCCTTCTGACCAGCTGATTGAGTCTATTGAAAGAGGGTGTGACTGTTTCCTACATGGAACCATCGATCTTCTTGGCTTTCGCAATCTACCATTATCCCCCTGTCACTTTTCAGGTCTTTGATTACCTGGCGTCCGAGATATTTGCGCGCTCCATCTTTGTCTTCGGTAGTTGGTGTACTTGTTATGGTATCAGTAAAATGTGCTGAGCGCGACGGAATTCAGTGTTTATTTGGTCGCGTTGAATGACTTAGGTTTCTATTTTCTCTCAATCCCTTCTACTAATCTCCAAAATTAAAGCGACTTTGTCTTTTCCGTGTCTTTTCAGCCATAGTGGTTTGATTTTCTTGAGCTACAGAGACCCTTTAGAGTTAATGGACTGAATGGGCCGTGCTGATAACTGAGCCGGCCAAGTGCTCTGATGGGAATCAAGTTGTGTATTCCTTATGGGACGGCAGTTTTCGATAGAAACCCCACGCCAGTAGCTGTTGGCCTTTTGGGTCCTTGATTGGTTTGTGTTGAGTGGCTTTGAATTAACATGGAGTAAGCATCTGTGCTGAAAGTCAGCATTGATCTTAACGGAGGTTGCTGAGCCACATAACTGGAAAAGTCGCCCTTCACTATCTTTACGCTGAGTATTGACTCCGATTCTGTAACGCAACTGCTTCTTTCGGGCATTTTTGTCCAACTTGTGCGTTGATATCACCTCCAGGGATGTGACTTTTTCCGATTGAAGCAACCGTGACAGATCTCGGTAAAACCCGTCTTTCGTATGCCGACAAAACAAAAATCACAGTTCACCGCATCGAACTGCATTGCATCGGACAACCGTACAACACAGAGTCGAGTAGTTGAGCTTGTGCCAAGCGGTCTGAGGTACGTGACCTTGTGGGGTCTTGTGTGCATGTTTCGAAGACAATAATCAACAGGAAAAATCAATCAATTTTAATCAATTTATCAGCTATACACCGTGTACCATAGGCACATTGGTTCCAGCTGCTACAGTTTCAATCACCGGAAAACGGGAGAGAGTGGGACATACAGCCAAGCCTTTGAGGCAATGACGTGTCTAATTTGTTCGGAAATTGGGTAGCTATGCATTGAAGGCGATAGCTTTGATGCACGAGCTCCACTGACTGTGCGATTGGGCCATTTCTTCCCGTGTCATTAGCCATCGATGTGTTGAGTCCCGGGGTCCTCATCCAGGGAGGCGGCAGTTGTCGACCCGACTCACTTTACTGGTTAGTGTTTTCATACTTCGTTTCCAGGTCATACATTGTCCACCTCTTAATCGCTTCCACTCAGCACAGGAAAAGGAGACAAATTTTCAAAAAGAAATGTAAATTTAGTATTTTAATTTTGTAAAAGGCTATTTTATGTCTTTACCGGTCAGTAGTTTGGGTATAGAACATTAGTTAAGTGACTAACGGCATAATGAACCGCAATATTCAGTAGAAGGGCGCGGAGAGAATATGGATGAGGACTGATGAGTGAACACTCACAAGGGAAAGGGATACTTTCCTGTCTCTGATTTTGGAGGACGGCTCACTTGAGGTGGCACACCTTAAGCCTTCGATTTAATAGTCTAAACAGCAGGACAGTTAAAAAGTGTAAGGTTCTTTCCGGGACAATCACCATAGCATTAGAGTCAAATATATAGCCCATAAAGAGATGGATGGTTAGGTCTACTTTGGATAACTCTTTCAGAACCAATGACTTATAGTCTGGATATAAGCTATCCCTGCTCAATGACATAGCTGTCTCACACATGCTGCGACCACGCCCAGCAGATACGTTTAGAGTCGTATTAAACTCTTGGTAAGAGTTGACTATTTCATCTGCTGGGTACTTTTACCACGCGGCAACTTTTGGGCGGTGAGAATGTGTGGGTTCATGGCCAGCCTTCTTGAACCCGTCCTTCCCCGAGGAAGACAGCAACGCTGCCTACATGAATATAAAACTGCTGGTCACCTGGGAGGGGGGAACAGCTTACTGTTCCCGCACTCCTACCATAGTGAATAGTACGATGTTGCCTTCAGACCGCTTTATATTACGATCTCTCACAGCACGGGCGTATTTTGATCTTAACTAGGGTGTTCCCATTTGACCTGTCCGGCATGCTTAGATCTTGCACAACGATGTTGCAGTCAATTCACTCTACGGGGTCATTGTGGGTGCAAAGCCCAGCCACTGTGTCGTGGTGATAGCTTTTAGTCTGGGTACACTGAATGCCTGTCCCCCCATTACCAAACTGATCTTGTCGCGCCATAGGCCGCTCAATCAGGTTCCTGTCGCAGTTCGTGTCCTGGACAGAGGCTATCCTTCCAACGATCCTGTTAACTTCTTCACGACCTTTCATGGGACTTCTGGTTGAAGAGGATGTCATTCAGTGTCAAAAATGCCGTCTCCCTGAATCCCAAAATGCATGTTTGGAGGCCGCACACCTCATTAATCAACCATCAACGTGACTTGAATCACTGGAATTATAGCTGTCAGCCTGCTTGCGCTTGGGTATGTTTTTTATGCGTCAGATTGCTACTCCGCCCTTAAATGCATCCTTACCTTTCTTACTTCTTCTTATTTGCTTACTTTCAACAACCCATGGTCCCTTAATTACCTTGGTCTTAGCAACTTTGACTAAATCAGGTAACTATCTGACTACCGGTGACCAGTCAGAACGTATAGGCGCGAACTTCCGCCCAACCAGGCTGCTGACTAGGCTTGCGCAACCTGATACTTTCTCAGTCCTCGTGCTCCCTTCGAGTGACATGGTAGCTAGTAACCGAAGGTCTGTCACAGGCGAACGATTATTCCTATTATCATTTTGTAATAGGTGATTGAGTCTCGATGCCTCTCAAATGAACATAGGCACTCCTGTGACAGCTTGTTTGATAAGAATTTGAATATTTTCTCTAAATTTTAATACGTTTAGGCAAAGGAAGACTAGTGTCGAACACTATTGTCGATGCAATTTGCGGCAATGTTCAGTAAAAGGATTTTCACGACTGCTGATTTTTATGGTTCATGACTGCTTTACAATCCGAAGGAAGCTTGAAACCACTTCAACCTTATGTGTTCCTTCAGGACGATGATGCCTGTATACTGTGTTCTTCCAGAATTCCGTGGCATCTTCCAAGTTCGTGAGCATTGGTAACAAGTGATAGGTGTTTTGTACCTAATGGACGCGTTCAGACTATTTTCGCAGAAGGTATAATCAAAATCAAAATGTTCTGGTCGGTGATGACTGAAAACGTTTCATTGTTGTCTCGCATGCTATGTAGCCTTCGCTGTTTCTGTTGATTTGTCAGGCTAACCAAACTTATGTCTACGGCATGTGTTCACAACAGCTGGTTGGTTTGCTTCGAGTTTGTTTCCCAGTGCGGAAAAGCAGCGTAACGATTGCGATGTGGTGGCGTTCACATTACGTACGAGTGACACGTTCTATACCTATCTTTTGGGACTTCATTCGGCCATCATGAAACATCGATTACTATTCACATCTGAATGGCTGATGGGGACGTGGTTCCTTTGATAACGCAAAAAATTTATAGCCATGTAAAATCAGAAATGTGGCTGTCACCCACAAACTCTCGCACTGCTAAACAGCGGCGCAACGCTGATATACTATGCACTCATGACGTCATGTTGACTGGTGACAAAACGTTTGCAACCAAATTGCCAAGCTCAGAGATCAGAACAGTGGCCACCTGGGTTGCCGAAATCCCCGAACAACAATTATTAGTGCCAA
>SJOL01003454.1:197398-212599 GCA_004794785.1 Opisthorchis felineus | reverse complement strand
GGAAAGTATATCTTGCTGTCAGCATACTGTCGAATAAATGTTTATTTCATGTCGGCTTACTAAAAATGATAAATTAGGCACTGGTCTGACTGAGACAAATGAACGTACAAAAACGGCGTCCGTTGCGTCCGAGGGCAAACCGTTTCATAAAATAAATCAGCGGGTTGTAATAAACTGGATGTTGGTATGGTATGAACGTGACCGACTGAGTCCCAGCACCACTTAACTGTTGGTTCATTTCCAGACTGAATATTCAGTCTTGTGATTGAAAGTAAGTTTTAACCCGACATTTGGAATATCCAAGTGGTGGGCAAGAAACTATGCCCTCTCGGTGCCATTTGAACTTTTACACATGTTGATTTAATCAAAAAGGTTGAGTAATTCCCTCTCATACTACCGTCCACTTGAAGATCTACTTTTACTTTGTACGTCCAACATAAAATTTTAATTCATAGCTTATTTTTATGCATAGAGACTGAGGAGACATGCGTCCTCCATCTGGACTAGTTTCAGCGAACAAGTTTTTGATTAAGTCAAGGGCTAGTTCACCCCAAATGCCTTATAGTTTCCATTATATAAAAGCTAAGTTTGTGGTACTTTTATTGTTATCCTACATTATTCACACACATATGATATTGTGTCCAACCACGGAAGAGGACACCGACGGTAGTTATTGTTTGCTGGATGTAGCGCTTACCCTAAAACTGGAAGGCCACTTGGCCCGGCCAGTATACAAACTTCAACAGTTTTGTTTCTTTGAAGTATGAACGGGACCTAACCTGGCCAGCAGGGTTCGTAGAATCTGTACCAAAGACAGGCTGGATGGAGAACTGCACCCTATTTCGAAAAGCCATAATGAAGGATGGCTACCCGGAGAAATTCGTGCTGCGACGCGCAAGAGGACCAAACAATTATGTGATACAACGCAGCCGCCAAGTAGAAAAGCTTACACACGACTAATTTCCCTATATAATTGATAGGGCCTCTAAAATGTTTACGGGTTGGCTGACCGATACTCTCAACAGAACACTTAATTCCGTGCAATAAAGGACGCAATTCAGCAGCTTTCGAATGATCAGCACTAGCTTGAAGCATAAGGTACCTGTCCACTAATTGACTACGTTGATCTCTTCCTTTGTTTGCCGGTGTTCTGCAAACTATATGGGGCGTACGACACGGTGTCTGTCCATAACGACGGCTTAACCTGCGCCATCCTGCAAACGTTCTGATAAGCCAAATCACGTGACTAGTGCGACCGCTGCTTATCAGATCGATACTGATCACTGGATTAATCTGGTAGAATAGTTCAGTGTGATCTATCGAGTGCCACCAAATCACTTCATGGCCGGCCGGCAAAATGTACTGGCAACAACTAAAGCCAACAACTGATCCTATGTCAACAGAACTGCCATGCGAAAGCATCGCCCTTTCGTGGCCTTTTAATCCCCTAGCTTGAAATGTCCTTAATACTGAGCCATGCTTGCCCTCACAGTGTGTAGAACGACTTTACTGGCTGACGTCATTGGGAAGGCATAGTGGTGTTTGTCTGACGGGACTATACCGGAATTATGTAACTACAACATGTGTATCCCATATTAATTGCCAGAAATTTGGCTGGGTTTGTTACTCCAAACAGCCAATAATACTTTTGACCCTTCCAGCGGATACCCAGTCTCGAAGGCATGGTTTTTGGATACAGAATGTCTCCTACTTATTCTGGTGTGTAAATTCTACTCAATACCAAAGTAAATAGGCGGTTTCCCCTGACTCCGTTAAGTATTGTCTTAAATATCTGCACATTACTATGAATTTACAATACGACAGTTGAAACTTAACTGCCGTAAATTCGAGTACACCACACGCCTTGACTAGGTTACTAAGATTAACACATCTTTACTTAATTGAAAAACCTGACCTTGCTGTTTCTCTCCATACTTACTTTGGTCTAAATCCAACGATGACCGATGCGACGTGCTCCGTTTTGTCGCAGGTAGTCGGACCAAGCAAACCAGATGTTGGCGAAGGAAAGAAACACGCACCACCGTAATGTTTTTCTGCTTTATGTGATAGTTCTGTGCTGTGTGATCCGGGTACAGCCTCCTTCGGAGCGTGTTCTACGGTAGTGCCGTTTTCAATTGTGCAGCATTGTTCATCTATGCCAGTAGTGCAGAAATCAAGTAGATTCATCAGATTTTCAATTTAGCGACATATAATTGATGGAAATCGATCAGTTGGAATGTATAGTTCCTTATAATTCGCAAAAAATGCAGTCCAACTGGGAACCTACGGGAAGAAACTGTAGAGACCAACCAACATTGTACACTTCCATAGCCGCATCGATGATCTAGACGAAAATACGCCATGAGCCCTGGGTCCCGTAAGAATGATGTAGCCCTGGAAAAGTCAAACCTGTGCCTATGCCGAAAGACACGTTACGATTCCGTTTTGAGTCAGCTGAAGCGTTGCTTCTGACATCTGGTGTTAAAATGACATCGGCTGATCTTTAAGTCCGTGGTATGGATCTTCGACTGCCATGACCTCCTGACAGCGTTGATACTTCTGCCCCTTCGGGGTCTGATCGTACTTATGCACCAAATTTTGGGGAAGCTAAATCACTTCAGACTACGGTGGTGGTACCGAATGTCCTGGCCATGCCGAAGCGAACAGGGGAAAGCGCGTTTCATCGATGGGCTAATACCGGCAAATACTAACACTCGACATTTTCATCCTAAGGATAACAACAGCATTAACCGCAGGGTTAATGGATACCGCCAGGTTATTCATAACCACCTTGACCGTGTGTGAATGGGCGGCTGCCAATTACACTCACATGCTATTTTACTGGGTAAGATGCGGTATTAGGCTGAAGCCTAGAGAAATTGACGCACGATTTAGGTATCTTGATAACAGGCAGGTAACTGGTACCAGTGCCGATTGCGACACCCTCATGTCGAGGCTGGCTTGTGCGGACCTCCGCACGTTCACCCGCCACTCTTATCACCTCAAGCTTAAGTCGGCGCCACACTCGGCTCCGCACAAACCATCTGCGGCTTCTTACTGAGTTAAGGTGTCCAATGTCTTGACTACTGCTGAGGGGCAAATCGGGTTCGGGTGCTAGTCATATGTACTGCGGAGGCAATTTCACTCTGATGGTGGACCGGCTGTATGGAGTTACAAAAATAGGGCTTGTGTGTCAAAAGCGAAATCCAGCACAACAACAAATCTACCGATTATTTCCCAAACTTTTCCGAAAAAAATAGGGCATCTTTTCTAAAACCCTGTCAGTAGGTTCACAACTGGCAGCCACCAAAAATAATTTACGCTAGTGTCTGGTCGGCACGCGCACAATGAATGATAGCTGTATCGACCCCGAAAATTGGACATAGTCTCCCGTCTGATTGGCTGATAGCGCGAATATCCTGTGCGTGGCTGTCACTCCTACGCAGTTCCTCCGGTAGGATTAACCAATCCATTTTTGCGGAAGACAGTTGCGTACTCTGATCACGAAATCTCTATTGCGTTCGAAGGGCAGGATAGTCAGCTGATGGTGAAGGTGGACACGTTAACGATGGCGGATGGGCAACAGCCACACTAATGCAGTCAAAAATAACACTCATTGCGGACTTGATGCTGTCTTGCGTTTCCCAGCATCCATATGGATTTTTTTTTACTAGATTCTCGCGTTCCCGAAGGATTGTACTTCCCCGAAATACTACCATATGCACGCAACGACAATCACGGGGTCGTCCCCTAAACGTGAAAAATACCGTCCAGGGGAGAATTCGATCCTCTTGTTCATGGCTAAGTCTAAAACACAGATGAACTATTCAGTACACGACCATTTTGGCTGTAGCCGCGACGATAAACACTCATCGCATCATCCCTATTATTTCTCAGCAAGACCAAAGAAGCCAAAAACTAGCAAATTTTCACCAAGGTAGATAACTCTGTTTTCTGCTTCCGAAAACGGCTCGAGATGGCGCAGTAATTAAGTTTAAGTTTACGGATCGGGAGGTCCGTAGTTCGAACCAAACCTCAGCATCTCGACTGCTGCTGTTTTGTTTTGTTCTGTTTCCGTACAGTGTTAGGTGTCGGTTACACGACCAGTGAAACCTGAACCACTGGGCACAGCTCAGCAAAACAAAATTATTATTGCAAGTTGGCGGTTTCCGACGGGCATGAAATTAAAGTGCACCAGTCGCTACCTTTTTTCCAAAAGACAGTGGGAGTTATCAACAGAGAAGCACATTTCCGAGCGAAACTCACTGCTGACTGTACTGGGTTGGTGTGACGATGTAAAACTAGGTCACATGCGGATGGTCTGTTGATGAGGTGCTTGGGGCAGTCGTGACGGAAAACAGTTTTGAAATAATGCTGAATAGTGTACAAATGTTTGATGTAGTTGATGTGTTTAGAATGGGTTAATTGTGTTCTCAGTAATATTTTCTTGAGAGACACTCATCACCTGGTCTTTTAGATATACTTTACAATACTTTGAATCTAACCTCGGTCAGTTTGCGAAATTGATAAGGACTGCGATCTACGGTTTTCAATGAACATTCCGCATGCGTTCACTACAGAGAACGAAATGCGGTGTGACTTGAAATGATCACTTTCATTAAATACCTTGCCCGTGCGCGTCTTTATCGTATACGTCTGATAAACAATACTGATTTCGTGGTTTCTTCATTAGTAGGCCTTCCGTGGAAGCCAATTTTTAACCGGGTGAAACATTCCAACCGTTTATCGCCATTAGGATGATTTTCTGAATTAGCCAACATCTGTTCTGACGAAAAAAGTCACAGCTTAATTCATACTCAGCATGTGCACTAGTTGGTTTGAGGACGCGTTGTTCCGCGGTTAACTAATACTTGTGTCCAATCCCTCTATGCCCATTGGATGAGCTTCATTAAAGACCAAGTTCAGCGAATGCACTCACTTCGGATGTGATCTCCACTGCCTTGGAGATGCGTTCGTATCATTTAATCGTATGGATGTCCAAAGCAGTTTCAAAGGACAATGACAAAGTAGCAAGCGCTGATTGAGCGAAATCTGTTTGAACTCAAGTATGGTAGTTAAAGGTCTGATTTTATGACTAGACTTTTTGAACGACTTCGCTGTCCAACTCTGTCACTCGTAGTTCCTAAAGGAGACCATCCTCAGTCAGTTAGAGAGAGGATGCGGATACAGAACTGTTGAGGTACCCTTTCACTGTCAAAGAGTGTCGTGCACCATGGTGTTGGCCGGTGTTATCTGCGGGGGATTTTTCTTCCATCTATTGCATAAACTTGTCGCCCCGGAACAAAACAGGATTCGACAGCTACACTCGTTTGTACACCAATCTGTTTTTCACGTGGGACTCACCTGAATCTCGTGCAATTTGGGTTCAAGTAGAACATAATTTTGATGGACACTCGCGGACTGCGTCTACCTGATAAACCACAAGATGGACGAAACTAGTCGTGGGCTGTCGAAGAATGTTCAATAACCTTATAGGTAGTCTGGTACGTCATTTAAAGAGATCATTAATTAATTGAAGTCAGTTGTTGGTTCATGCAATGAGAAGGCGTAGACTTCCTCTGAAATTTCGAAAGTTATTTTCTATGGGATAACACGTCCACACCGCCACAATGAACGTAGAAATGGAAGAGAGCATAAAGGCTCTTTCAGAGTCTCTGATAGTGTTAACCACTAATCACAAAGAAGCACTCGTTGGGTTAAATCAGCTTGAAAAAGTTTGGAAACGACTTGGAAGTCATCTCATCAGAAGAATCCGCTGAACAGTCGGTATATTCGAAGTTGCAATCTGGAACAGTGAACAAGGGGCAGTTCTATTAGTAGCTCGTAGGTTGCTTAGCAATACTTAGAATAGTTTGCGACCCCTCACCTGCAGTAGACATTTTTATCGATTCCTCAGGATTGCTGTTTCACTAAGCAGCAGCTACATCCCAAGTGTTACTAGCCTATTACTTGGTCTGTTGTTTAATTTGGACGGACTTCTGATGTCTCTTATTCCCTCTCTAATCGTTTTCTACCCTCAGTGATCTCTTCGGCTTGATATACTGATTTTAAAAATATCTAGTCAGCGTAACTAAACTTTGCTGATGCATTCTTTTCCACAAAGCATCCAGTGTTGTTTGTGCAAAGGACTATGAAACTTGCTGCAATCTTGGACCAATATTTTCTCCTCAGGACTAAAACCAAATTCATGCGAGTAAGAATATCGCCCCATTGAACGCCTTCACACAGGTTTTGGACAGCCATTGACAAGGCTGTTTCCAGTACATAGCACTAAACTGTCGGGGCAGAGACATAGTGAACAGAGTGCCTTTAGAATCCGGTAATCAGTTGGAGCCTTAAGCCGTCTGAGCAGTTAGCTGAAAAAAATAGTGAGAGGAGTTGATGAGAGAGGCATCGTCACAAGCACGAGTCTAACTGATGCTTTCCGTTTGTACTACAAATTTTCAGGAAGTCCAAACGGAAGTAGGTGCAATACAAAGCAACCCGACTAAACTCTGAAGGTAAACCTTTTTGAAAAAAAACCTTACTTTAGTCCAAACTCAACACAAGTCTCAAGTGTAACTTTTGCTCCCTCCTATGTGACCGGAAGGTTCACACTTAGACATGTGTAAAACCAGTGAACCTTTTGTAACGTACCAGATTCTGGAGAGTTCTGGAGGCAAAGGAACCAACAGGCATTCATTTGCGTTTGATTAATGATACGTATCTCTCTCTTTCTAGTATCACCGACACACATTGTTCCAAAGTCCAGTAATTCATTCGGATACAACTGCAGCTGTGGACGGAAAATCTTCGCCTCAAGAAGTATTTCATGCCGAACGCAAAATTCCGGGTTTGGAGCACCAGAAGCTGTAGGGCTGGCAACAACCAGAATACCTCCATGCTTTATAAAACGGTTATCCTAAAAAGGAGGATAATGGTCATGGTTTGAAGGCTTTTCTGTCTTCCTCCTAAGATGTGATACCTCTACCCAGATCCAAAGGATTTCGACTGGATTCTAACAGAGATGCAATTGATAACTATTCAGTCATCAAGGTCATTTACCTCCTGACGTTCATTTAGACGTGAACTAGCAACAGAAAGTGCTATTAAAGCAGATTATCTACCAGCCAGAATATCAGTTGAGCCTCGCAGCTTTGGAAAAAAGTAACTTCTGTTAGGCAATGGCCGTGATATTTTGCCACCTAGTTAATTGTCGAAGGGAATAGGAACCGCTTAGGTCATGAGTGCCTTGCCTGATCCCTGTGCAATGACCATGAAGACAGGGAAATAAGGATTTTATCCTAAGGCATCGCGAATTGCCTCCCATATCTTAGGCACAATTTTGGAGGAAGGCACACTATCACCAAGGGGGGAACGGTATGCGTTACTTGCGGCATCTGATTCCAAAAGAAAAGGCCAGAATTCATTTAGCACCTTTCACTGCCTTCATCCACCTAAGAATAGTTAACACACCTTGCTTCCTGGTGTCTGAAATGATTGGCTGGTATTCTTTTCTGGATTTTTCTGTCATGTTCTTTAGAGAACAGGTGGCGCCTGGTGAGGTTTACGTAGAGTCGCGTGTGGAGCTTGGTGAAAGCTGTTCATGCAATATAAACTTCAGGAAACTAGCCCGGAGGATGGACAAGTATGTGCAGTTCTAAAGTCATTGTCATGCCTAATCCACTTCAGTTCAGAGTATCAGCTATGAACTACGTACCAAGGGTACGTTGTCCTAGCTACTACAGTTTCGGGGACGACTAAGTAACTGAGACCCACAATGTATTCAAAGGATGGGCGCACACCACTTACAATATGCATCCGAGGAACACAAGATTGGCTATCCAACGCTAGTTTGTTTACAACAGTGGTTACAGTGGTTACTTCTGACACCGCTGTCCGCTCACCATTCCGGAATACCCAGATTTGTAAGCCAGATTGGTTACAGATTCAGATGTGAAACACTCATAAACGATACATTAACATACAGCACAACAGAATTTAATCCAGTACGGCATTCACTCATACTCCGGTGCAAAACGAAGAAAAACCGGCAAGCAAATCCGGGCCTGGTATGACGAACCGCATAGAGATCCCTTAGGAGTGAACTATGATACTCCCCAGGAGGACAATGGGGGATGTTTAGCGCCGGACCACACGTGAAAGCCCGTAGAGAGCCAAGTTTTCACGTGTAATAGCATGCCATTTCTAGCGCCGATGAAGGCTGAAAGCTCCGAAATGTGATTTTTCCTCAGAAACATACGGTGACAAGCCTGATGGTGTAGTCTGAGTAGCCTGATTCGCTAAGTGACTAGATTTGGTCTATAAAATGTTGGTCACTGAAACTTACCATTGTCATCAAACCAAACGTAGCCATGGGACACGTACGGCTAGCTAGTGACAGCTAATAATCAGTTTGATTTTTACACAGGGTTGGCGGCACGAAGACACTTTTAGCCTTGTTGTAGCCTCAACACTCCGAAGCCTCCAGAGTGCTCAGGTTTGGGGTCTTCAGATCCACCGGTGAAGTCAAGATGGATTAAGAAATAATATAACAAAGTACTGTCGACTACCACGCAACGCATTTGGATACATCGCACAGGATCACACATGGAGCATTGCGAATAGTGAATATCATGCTGGTTAACAGTGTTTACAGTGCGTTCTTTGGACAGACCTAATTATGTAACCAAAATGTTTGCGTTTTTACCCATTTAGCAAGGAAGCACTGATTCTTACCTCCCATTTTTGTTCACACTTCCCAAGTAGGGAACAGATGTCTTCAGAAGATAACACGAAAACCACGTTCACCTGATGATAATTAGAAAAACAGTGAGGCAGTATGTTTATTATGCAACAACCTTACAGGTAGTGATTATTGCTGACAGCTAAAATGAAAGCTTCGTAAAATTAAGCATATTCGATACGATTTGCGATGGCTGAGTCTTTCGGTACGATATTAATTTTGCTTTAACTAAACACAGTATTTCTGCAACTGTGTCTAATCAGTTTTTGGCAATTGTGTCCACATGCAGTCAATTCAACTTAGGATGGGAGCCGAGAAACATTGTATAGCTGTCTAATCCCCGTTGGGTACAATCAACAACATGCTTCTCACGGATGATCGGAAGGGTTTGTAATCGGACTGCTTTTCTGACTTTCTCTTCTCTGCCTTTCGTGTGCTTAGCAGTATGGTTTATGTTCACTTGGACAGCATATAGCGTCCATGCCTTGTTCTTTCACTGAAGCGCAAACTAAACAAATTTATACTAATACCTGGATTAACAGAGATATATTCGTGTTAATGTCGCCACCGTTGGCTCACTAAACAACAAACAGTTTGTAATCCGTGAAAAGCACAGGACTTTTTCCTCCTGTCAAGTCATCACCGTTCAAAAGTCCTAAGAAGGGGTAATTTGTGCATTGCATATACTGCAGTAAAATGTGATCTTCCACATTACTGCCTGATGGGCCTGAACTACCCGGTACGCCTTACCCCCAAAAACCTTACCATTAAAGTCTCGAGAGGGACTGCGCGATCACTATTAAACTTTAAGGAGGTGATCAAAGCAATGGCTCACTCGCTTCGTGAGATGTGGTTGCAGAACAAACGTTTTGGTTCCCTTCAATTTCGACTTCACTTCAGCTTTCGACAGCGTTTTCTTTTCGTCATTCGAAATGAATCCAAACGTTTTGGTTCCAGATGTACTAACGTGAAGTTGAACATGAACGGGTGCTTGGTTCAGGCTACGAATCTGAACCGGTCGGGAGTAAATCACATTATCATATGCATAGAAAGCATTGTTCCTTGCCACTCCTGACATCTCTGGTGAAGGTTGGGAAGAAATATTCTGCTTAGCGAAAGTTAAACGCCTCATCCCATTGCCAGAGTTATTCAAATCGAGGGTCAAAATTTCTCCAACGTTTACATGGAAAGTTACATACTGTGGTTGACTGTCATCGTTTGCCGAAGCAAGGACGCCTTCGTCCTCCCAATCAAACAGGAGCCTAGAAGAACAGGAGAGAAGAATCTATATGAGCTGACACATGCTAATGTTTTTGTTCCTTCGTTTTCTACGTACACACCTCTTGAACAGATTGTAAAAGTTGATTGACGAGTTGGATTTTTAATGTTTTATTGTTGAAGTCTACTCCAATGGTACCAAATAGATAAAATGATACAGAAACCAGGTCCTGAGAAAAAAGGATGCACATTTATCGGTACCATGTGTTGAGGCAGGTGCTTGGCTATGAGAACAACCAACGAACCACAGATCCCATACAAGTTAGTGTGCGAGTTGTTCAACAACAACATTCGGTGACGTTGCACGAAATGGCGGCTAATCGATGTCAGTGGCGTTCATGCTGTCAGTTTCTTTCCAGGTTGTCTGGTTGAGTGCTTGGAGGTGTAGGCACCTCAGAACGCTTGACATAGGCCAGCACTAGGTCCCCTCCCTCATCCACTCTTTTTCTCTTCTTTTCACTCTAGGGCTTTAAATATAATTAGACGAACCTTATGGTTGTACGGCAGTGAAGCATCAGTGTGAACACTGATAATAATAATAATAATAATAATGGTGACTACGTTTTATATTAGACAAGGACGTTGCATAATCACATTCTCGAAGCGAATAAATCCTTCAGCTATTCCCGAATAATAGGTGGAAAACACCCACGGAACTATACGGTAACACATCGTGAGACTTCTAGAATTTTGCGAAAGCTGAAACCACGAAGAAACTGCTGGGCTTTCGTTTCCACCAGTTATCCTATAGCCATGATCAATAGTTTTCTTCTGGTGCTCTTCTTTATCAGGCTGATCGAAGCAGCTCATACCTTTTTGCATTATTCGGATCAGCCTGGTCGTGCTTGAGGTCAGTGTCTAATCTGCGATGGATCTCGCTTCCCAGCTGGCATACAAACGCGAGTGTGATAAGCCGACTTCACTGCGAACAAGAATGATGCTAATTAGCCGATATCTAGACACTGCTACCGCAGACTAAAAGATTGTAGGCTTTTGGTTTTCCCTGATTTGATACATGCGTCCATGTTTGTTAGGATTGTTTTCAAATTTCATGATCATCAAGGGAAAGCCTGATGGTTGCATAATTTTTTTCAGTGGCACTTATAAAGCAGTTTGTCCTGGAATAGTGGTCCACCACGCATTTAGTCGTGATGGGTATTTATTAGGTGGACTTAGCCTGATTCAGTTACCTGCTGTCCGGTTTCGAGGATCACACTCCTAGCCTCAACATTGTACGAACCCCGACCTCAGTTGTAAGCACATGGTGTTTGATTTCAAATGACTTATTCTTTGTTTACTAGGTAGGTCGGAATTCTTTTGGAATCTCACTACCAGGAAATCCCCTTAACTGGACTGTCTTGGTCAACTAAAAACCAAGACGGGAATTGGACACGAAAGTTTAGCTGGAACTGGATAAAAAACAACCATCATACGCACATTTCCTAGAGTTTATCCCATTGTGTACTTTAGGCGTTTCAAATGACAAAGCTTGATGTCACTTATGGTTTCAATGGAATCGATGAACACTAAGTGCCCCATAGATAAACATGTTTGTAGTTTGCGGTTTAAAGCATCGAGATCGAAAACATCATATTTTATGAGCACGTTCACCAAAGATCCCCCATGCTTTTTTGCTGTTTACTCAACATAATAACGCAGTCTTTTGGTTCAAAATCACAGGGCTGTTCGGCCTGCAAAAGCTCAAGTAGGGGCGCCATTATAAGTGGAGAAGGCCGTCTTAGATATGTCCATTCACTTAAAAAGTATTTGTTATTTAGCGTGAAAATACGGACCCTTAAGCTCCTAAAAGTGGCTTCAAATGAAAAGACCGATCTCGGATGGACGGCCCAGAAGGGTCAGTAGCACCTCATTAAAAACAGAAAGATGACAGCAAGTTGCTGCGTTACTTGGCAAAATTTCAGTGTCGTTTTCCTGTGAAAGGGATTGCTCTGCATTTACGCTGATAAAACGGTGACCTACCTCGGTCTTTCCAACAAGGCGGTTATATCCAACCGTACGGGTGGAGCTAGAAAAGTCAGCGGGCGCCTCACATTTTTGTCCTTCCTGCAAGGTCTGCTCACACGCAAGTAGCCTAGCGCATGGGCTGATATACTGATATGAGACTCGTCGCCCATCAGGAGGTGGGACGCTTGTACTGGATCGAATGCTATGGTGACAAAACAGTGTTCATGCGCACCGACCGTCACCTGAGCAGGGGTAATCTTCAAGATGGATTTGAATTCCTGGGTGTGGCAAGACAACACTTGAGCACTTGACGACTGCCAGATCAGCTCTCCCTCACGAGGACGAATAACAATGCCAAGCAAATCGGAATTCTCGCCCACTGTATTTGTATCTGCATGGACAGTGTGTAAGGCAACAATACAAAAATGAAGCTGACGAATAGCATTGAACTTTGTTTTATTCAGTTAGAAAACTACTGTGTGGAATAAACGATAGGCCAGACCAAGAGTCTCTCGGTTTTTTTGAGATTGGCCAGTCGATTGGTTCCTTAAAGCCTATTGGATCGGGCAGAAATGGTCTCCAAAAAACAGCGGTAAGTAAAAGCTTCAGCAAAATGGACTTAGGATCTGAAGAACCATAATAATAGGAATATGGATAATTTTTGCTAATGCTTGCCACACCAAAAACTCACATAGAGCAGCTACCTAATCCAGGCAAAAAATAAATAATTTTAGATTTAATACGTCACTTACATTGCTTTACACCACACACTACCTGTGGTCATGAGACGAGCACCCTTCAGATTTGACCCAGGTTGGACCGTTTTATATTCACTTATGGGTTGCTCCGGGGACCTACAATAGGAAACCTGTCTGTTTCCATTTGGGTGTCAGACTTATGTGACTTATGGTGATGTGAAAAGATTTGGTAATTTCCAACAGGGTTTCGTCCTGCCAGTTAAGTCAATCTATGCTGAAAAAGTGAGAAGCACTATAAAGCAACTTCATCTGTGTTGGGAATCATCAGAAGTGTGCATCTCACGAAACTGAAAGAGTTCCAAACCTTCAACATTCCGGCCAGTGGTTGAACGAAACCGTTTGACCGAAAGCGGCTGATTAGTGATGTGGTTAGCTCTCACTCATACAAGATACAGCGTCACCCATCCGCCAATCAAGAAAACCACATCACGTGGTCATATATTGACCGGTTCCTCGAGCGGCGACTTTTCAGAAGGGAGTTTCGCTCACCTTGTGAGATTATTCTTCCTCTGATCTACGAACGTGATTTAAGCAATCACCAGGGCATCCCTCGAGCATCCTTTCAACTCAATGCTTCACGGATCCGCATGATTCCGGTCCCAATATTAAAAGAACGAACTTATTCAGGTAGCTTCTTTCAAGTTAGCATATATTATGTGCCCACTCACACCAACGCCGTTGCTTCACTTCATACAACATTACATTTTGGATGGATTAGATCCTCCTTTACGAACAGACAAATGAATTTGCTCGGTTTGAATGGTGAAGCGGACTGCCTTCCCACTGGAAGTAATGAATAGCTATAAGGCTGTGGGAAAGAGAGAATGTTTACTAGACTAGTCATTAGATAGAAAAGGTCTGTAGTGGAAATAGTCCACTTGTATGTGGTTTGCTCTGCTACGGACGGAATATACATAAATATGACAATGAAAAAAACTACTAATCCACAAACTGGCGAACTCTTCGGGCAAGACCTATTTGCTAAGTGTGAAAAACATAATGTGATACGTTAGCTGAGCCTTGGTAGAAGTAGTGTTGAAAGAAGCGTGAACTGCGGTGATACAGTCTATAAACTGACGTTTCCCATCCATTGGAATAGGATAATGGTAACGACGAAATCGCCGCATTGGCCGAGCTCGGCCAGTCATGTAGATAAGCGTGGAGGCCCAGCAGGAACAAACTAACAACAAAAATCTGCAAAACGCCCCAATCAGATTGCGTAAGACTTGACTCTTTCAACAGTATAGCGGCAAACTTCAAGGCTACTTGTAGATCTCACCACGCGCATAAAAGCTGCTTGTGGCATTTATTCCAAAATATTTCAAAACAATTCATTTCGTTTGGTCGATTGCATTCAGCAAAGATCTAGCAAGATACGCGAAAGTCAGCTCAGCGTTTCGTCTCATTAACCTAATTTTAGGTTGGTGAATCGACTTCTGTTGGGTGTAACACTGCACTTGAGTTCAAGTTACATGACAGCATACAGTGTTGGTAAACATGACTACCCAAATCTACCAGTATGAGTTGTCCTTATAAAACAGCTGAAGCATTTAACTCGCCTGACCGAAAATCATGCGCAGCAAAAACGGACCCTGTTAAAAAGTGCGGTGAGTAGATAGAGTTAGGAAAACTGTTATTAGTTTACTTTTGGAGGAAGAAACGATGTAGGCTTCCGGACGGAAGGCCTCTGAATTCATACAAAACTGAGACTTCTATTTCTAATCCACTAGGTTTGCTTCCTAGATCTTAGGAAGTGCTTCTTCAAACAAATCACGGCACCAATGAAGCGGGCTGCTTCGAGTTGGAAGGTCTGCTAGGATGGACATGGGTCATATTAGACTAGTAGGGAAACGGGCCTGGCCGTTGTCTGTCTTCGCTTTCTTATTACCTGGGTGTTAAAATCTAGTCAGTCAGTCTACAATGTGCGCGCCTTCAAAGTTATCATCATATGATAAATGTCCGCTCCCAAGAAGAAAGACAAAACTGGGTCTTTGGTGATGAGTAAACCTTGTTCGGAGTTGATAAGAGCAATTCGCACAAAAGGGGTCAGTACTCGAAGCACAGATAAAGTCGTCCGAGAGTCCTTATTCCGTAATATACTATCAATTGCTTACAAACCACATATTTACTTTCGACACGTCCTAACTTGTATTCTTTCCTGGTTCGTTTGCTTGCTATTTATACGATACGTACTTTGGTAATTTGAAACGCTACCATCTCGTGTAAACCGTCTTCCTCTCGCTACTTCGCGTTTAACAAATGCGAAATTTCAGAAGTCCTCACATTCTACTCTATAAGTATTGATTATTCAGTTGGCCAGTCTAAACAAACGTGACCGATTTTCGGTCACGAAAGCCAGTTAATCGATCAGTATTGACCACTCAATAACGCGACTCCCTGGCGGACATGCACTTGCTGAGCAACGCCATAATGGACTTGGTACATCCAAAGCCT
>SJOL01003454.1:112179-130337 GCA_004794785.1 Opisthorchis felineus | reverse complement strand
TTCTACACCGGTGCGAAAATGAATAGACTCAGTGTGATTCCAAGATGCTTCCTATTCGTTGCTGACAAAATTGTAGCATTTTTGAGGACAAACAAACTGAACAATCAGACTAACTAGTAAATACAACGAAATATTCGGACTTACGGGTAGGCTATCGTGAACGTCAACTCCAACACTCCAGTGTCTGGCTTGTGAACCAGGGTTGGTAATTGTAACAGAACGGGTTACTGTGGAATCAACCCGAAGGACGCCAAAGTCGCAGTCCACATCTTCGACCAAAAGTGATGGAAACTAAATGAAGATGAGGAGGGAAAAGGAACTTTTTGGGTGGAGGAGTATACTGCAAAAGTGAAAACCACACGGCAAGATTATAACGGATACGTTGTTGGTATTTCTGGTCGAAATGAGGCAATAACAGAAACTGAAAGACAGTCGAAAACAATGTAAAGAGGAAGATGCACACCAAAACGAAGGACCCATGCGTTATCAAGAATACCTAAAGGTTCGTAACCGATTTTCTCAAAGACCTTACGTTTACCTAAATGATGTTTTTTTGCATTTACCAACCTATCTGATGATAGTGAATGATAAGGAAGGGTAAGTACAAGTAGAGCATAACCCAAGGATCAGTAGTTAAAGCACCACCTTACTGTCTAGGAGGTCTGCCGCCCGAACCCAACCTAAGCATCTGGAATGCCCCTGTCTAGGTTTGGGCAAACTGGCAGTATGTTAACCGTCGTATTTCCTTCAGGTGGCATGGCAGCTCGGCAACAAAAGGCCATTACAGCTGAACGATTACTTTTTAACTGTAAGGTAAAAACTTGATCGGTTGCTCCTTGGAAATGAGTTGATCTGAAGAATTCAGCCCCTAAAGTCCTCTGCTAATGCGAGTTAAAGCGTTGCAAACTAACAAAACTGGATAAAATCTGATAAGGACATCCATGGACTTCATTCAATAAAACAATTATTATCGCCAAACCTGATGACTGGCGTAAATCCTACCCGAGAGGTTATAGGAAACCCTAGCTCGAGTCATATATGTTTTACTTTACGAACCCAAAATTGTTTCAGGTAAGAAATCTCTTCGATGTACAAGAACTCTGGTAGTGACATATCCACCCAAAGGTAGTAAGCTATGAGGTCCCCAAATACTTTTGAGAGAAGAGAGCGACATGGCATACCTTGGGAAGGAATGAGACAACTTTTGGAGAGACGCATGAACGTAAAATGTTGAGCTACGCTTATAGGGGGAGCCGGTGGAGAGTGTTGTTTTCAAAACATATCATTTTCATGTGCTTTGGAACAGGAATGAAGATTAGTAAACAAGGTATCAATGGCAGATTAATACGTGGTGATACAAGCTAATACGGAGTAATACAACGTATCTAGGCCGCGGTGTGGCACAATTCATAGACGGACCAACGAAATTGCGATTAAGCTGTTCTTCAACCAGCCAATCACATCAAGAGGTATCAACCACTCTCTTGTAAACTATAAAAACGCAAGTAGTTAAGAAAGAAGTACTCACCCAACAGCGTACTTCTGATTTCTTCACGACTGGTGATAAAATGTCTGAAAGCAAATTGCCAAGCTTGGCGAACAGACCAAAAGCCACCTGATCCACAACAAATGGAAGCACCCGAGCTACCAACATTTCGATATATAGTCAGAGTAGCTTTCAACAGTCTTCTTCTTCGTTGAATATACATTTAACTAAGCAACAAGACTCTTCACCATTTGATCCTTTTGGCGAACCATTCAGAAACACAAGGGTCAATTTTATTTCATAACATGCTACGCTGAACCCATGGTGAGAAGCTGATTGGAATTCAAAAAAATATCCAAAGGGGAAACAACAGGTCTCATTTTCACTAATGTATATCCTAGTCTGACAGACAAGACTACATAACTACAATTCTACATAGTCATAGCTTTTTACTGTTCCAGCTTGAAGCCACAAATATCGGAAATATAGATAATGATGAATTTGTACCACTCTCACCCGAACGTCAAATCCAGCTTAGTAGTACACAACCCTGATGAAAATAAGGCCTTTTTGAGATCTCACTCGGAAGATAGGGGGTACATCATTGTCTGTTTTCAGGCTGACACATCCACCAATCGATATTCTGCAGAACAACCCTCGTTAGTGGCACAAACCTCAGGTTTATTGGACAGAGCATGAAGTGAAATGCTGTGTGCATATTAAACAAGGTGCAAACATCACTCCTCGTGCGTAGCGTGTCGCATATATTTGTAGATTAACAACCTGAAATTAAACGTTGGGTTCGGGCATCATTTGCAATCCAGCTGATGGCAGGTGGCAGAGCGTCAAATAAGAAATGCTCAAAGGGAAATGACCGAGCGGGAGATGGTAATCGTCATGTAGTTTCCTAGCCTTCTATAGAAGGATAGTCCACTCCAATCAATAGAATAGCAAACTGCTAAGAATCAGCCGGGTATTCAGGCTCACATGACGTTTGTTCACGCGTTTCTCTGGAACATTTGACAATTTATTTTCTCCGTATAAGTTCCGTCTCCTTGGCTTTCCCTTTATTCTCCACTCTTGTGAGGTGCTGCACATTGTAGCAAATCTGCGTTCTGATTTTCACACAAGGAGACGTTCAGATCGAAAACTGTCAAACACATCCACCGTTTGTATTCACTCGCAGGGTGACCAATCTTATTTAATCGTAAAAAAACCGTCGAACTTATATCTACTACATATTTTTGGGCTATACTTCTCTCCATTTGTCAAGCTAAAGAAGAAACAACACAGAAAACTTCCAGTGCCACCGGAAACTTTTACGCTATCGATTCGTGCCATCTGGGGGCTGTTCACAACTCAATCCCAACATTAATTGCCTAGTGAACAGTATAACTGTTGAGCGGGTGCTAATCTACACAGCTGAAGAGCGATTCATGAGGACTGAAAATTATTACAGGCTTGGGCTGTTCGAACACTGTTTTTATGCAGCCTTTGCTGAAGGTCTGGGGGTCGACACAGTGTTTACGAGTAATATCAGGCGACGCTGACAAAGTATACTTTGTCTCTACTAACTTATTTAACGACGACCTCCATAGTGGTTTGGGCTTGTAACGCACAAGCCTGAGTTAACCTAGGTGTCCACAACTGTGTGTAGGATGAGGCTGCCGGATGGGTGAACTACTGGAAACTGGACCAGCAACCGCGAAGTCTAATGTTGATCACTTGAGATTACATGGAATTTGTTGGGAGAACAAAATTGGCCTCGGTTTTGTTGTAGTTCGACGGTAATGGGCTGCAACTTTCCTGATGCCCATCCACCCCACACAATCCCAAACTGAAGTAAATGAGCACTTTAGTAAATAGATGCTTCCGTTTCTCAGTCATCCGTGAAACAATAAAATATGATTTTGGGCTGTGAAAAAACAACAAATATGGGCAATCAAATCAGTAGAAGCAAGTTTAAACCACCTGTGACGGATGTAGAAAGGCTAAATGATGTTTGTCGTCAGAAGAACCATAGGGACTGCTTCTTTCTAGTGTTACTGCCTACTTGGAGACCGAACATAATGAAACCCTACCGGAAATGGTTTCACCGGGAACATCAGGCAGAAATGTCTATTACGCTTTATCAGTTGTTATTAGCCATTTAGGTTGCGAATATGCTTTAAAATTAAAGATACCGCTAATTGTTTCGTCGGTTGAACTGAAACTTACTGTCAACAGGAGCTCCGTTTTGGTTACCACAGCACGCAACATTCGCACACATACCTCAATCAACATGTACAAACCGCCACAATTTACACTGAGAAGTAACCATGAAGATTCTTTTGGCAGTCACATACAGAAACAACTGAAGAAAGTTTATGAGCTGAGTTCTGTCAGTGGATGGAAATGTAGAACAGAAAACTGAATCTCAGTCTACAGCAGTCACGAAAAATGGGTTTTTGAAGATTTAGTATACCCAATGAGAAAATCCTGTGCTATCCGTTTGGCAACTCGGCAGACCTTTCAGTCTGCAAGACATCGGTTTCACTCAGTCTTCCGAAACACAGTTTTGCGTAACAAATCCGGAGAGAAGCCCCAAAATTTAATAAAGTCAAAAAAGACCGTTCAGCTGCAACATCCTTTCGGTGCCTAGCTGCCATAACACCCGAAGGGAGGCATGACGGCTGAGATAATATCCGGTTACCCAAGCCTAGACAGGAACGGTCCAGATGCCGAACCACGGATCATCCGGTCAGTAAGTCCGCGCCTTGACCGCAGATTTACCTGGAACTTGAATTGCTCATGTCGCATTATAGACCAAAATAACTTCTCCTGGCAACTTACAGGCTCCGCACTTGTGGGTTTGTTTTGATCGACTGGAGTGAAGTGTTGAGAGGAAGCAACATTTTTGACCTCAAAACCCTAGATGGTGGAACAATTTACTACGCAGTTCCTTATAAGGCGGAGTTCACTTTAACGGTTTCGAGTTTGTCCATATTCTATTATCATTTCTTCTACTCATTGTTGTTTCGTCAAAAACATTGGCTCTGAATCCGATGGTTCACAGCCGTATTGCTTATTGCAACCTCGTGCTGGCAATAACGAGAACGAAGTTCCAATACAGTTGGAATACAAGGTGACTGGGAAAAAGTAGGGAAGAATTTCTTTCATTGGGCCTTATCTCCCTGAAATAATCTATTTTATTAGTTCGAGTGCTCCCCCTGGATGGGCATTCCGATACACACCATCGAACCTGGATCGGTCAAGTCCGAAGCACGCCTGCCTGGTCTGACATTCCTTCATGAACAACAGGAAGCATTCTTCCATTCTTATTGGGTTACTTGTCCAATGAATTTCAAGCTGAACCCTGGGTAGGTACATCTGCTTCAGGGTCGACCCGCTTCATTCCGTGCTAGAAAAAGAACTGCTGTCGTCGTGCGGTCACAGTTCAAACTGTTCAATGATTAGTTCGTTGAACCAGACCTCCGCGGTATCATCCAATTCGAGAGATGATAAATGGTAATCTCCAAGCTATCGTCACGCAGTTACGTTTGCCAAAATAGGACGTTTGATGTTAAGTGGACTGCGCTGGTGGTCCTCACTGACTGTCGCTAAAACACTTCATTGTCCTCAAGAGTTACATTTAGTCGGAACGTCATATAGACTTTGCAAAGATCAAACACTAGGCCACTATAGGAGTCCTTTCTTTTGTGTTTATGAGAGTCAATGTAGCAAATGGATAGCACTCAACATAGATTATCTGGAAGTGGTTTTGAAAAGCTAACCTCAAAGTTCGCTTCCACTCTGACCCATAATGGTGAATTGGGTAGTTTGTCAATCTGACACGGAAAAGACTTGCAACAAAAGCCGGCTCCTTCAGAAGTGATACGCAGTTTGACATCAATCGTCTGTCCAGGTGGCACAATCCCAGAGAGTGGTTCAAACTCAACTAATGCATGAGAAACTGGGATGGACCTGGTATCTTCTCCAGTCAATTGTTTTGTTGGGGATGACACGGCAGCGAGATGTTCGAATGGTTCATTCGGTTCCCAGTTGAAGCGAACTGAACAGTTTATTGACTTGTTGACGAGCTTGGAAAGGATGCAGTAAGTACATGGAATAAACCAAACAAAGTTATCCTGTGTAAGTTACTAAACGATTAAGACTGAACTAGAGTGCAGTGACATAGCTGGCCGCAAGTTTTCACTCTTTCGAAATGCTTATCCCCGATCGAGTGTCCAAAAACAGTAAATTCTCATGTGATTATCCAGGCCTTCGTTTTGCAAAAAGGTTTTATGAACATGGGATGCTGCAATGCAGCAGTCTTGAAGAAATTTACGAGAAAGCCAAGACAGGAGTTTAATCTACTCGAACTTTTAGCGTACTTATGAATAGTGGAACTGTTGTCTAAAACTTACATGCCCTGGGCAACTACTTAGCTCTGCGTTTTCAGTCCCCAGCTGGCAAAAGCGATGATGAGGTCGTGCGACAGTCCGCTTAATGGACTTCTGCAACCGGGTTTAAAGACTATGAGTATAACAACAGCTCCCTCGGAGATTTTGCTGAGGCAAATGAAGGTTAATTTGGCATGGATAGCTGAAGAATGTGGCAAAATATGCGTGCGCTTGGCTACAAAGTAGACTGCATGAAGACTGAGTGTGGCCAGATGCATTTTGTGAATGAACCATTGGCGGGGAACTGTCTGAGGAATAAGAACGTCGGTATATATTATATGATGAGAATTAAACAAGTTGGGCATAGGACTAAAGTCAGAATTTACCAGCTACAAACAAGTGATGGTTCCACTACTAATCTTGTCTAAAAGAACATTCCAGTCCACTTCCTTTTGCGTATTCTGATGGCCCGAAAAATGTGGCTTTTGCGGCACAGACCGACCTCTCACACCTTTCAGCGAGTATATTATCTCTATGAACCTTTTACATTTTAAGTCACGCATGTTCACGTAAGAATTTTTCCGCGTGAGGCCACACTATTCGCCGATAATTGCACACAGAGCGTTCAACACCTACTTTGAACTGGACTGCTCATAAATGGATGGATATGAAAGCAAATTCCGTCACTGATTTCATTTGGATTCTTCACTGAAGGCTTTCTGCGAAAGTGTCACACCAGAAAGCCTTGAAGTCTACCACAGTATGTTGACAGAATTTTTCGGACCAATCGTTCCAACCCAGGTTACTCCCCACCCTTTAGTCCCACCACCTAACTAACCCTTTACTATTGAATGCCACATGAAATAAACCTGAGTTTCAATATTAGTTTGGACGACTTCAATAGCAAGCATGTAAATCGTAGTAGTCAAAGACCTGCAAAAGCGGTCGAACCGCCGTCTAACTGAGCCAGTGAGAATGAGTGTACTGCCTGCATGTCTACCAAAGTGGGTCAGTGACGAAGCATGTTTTAGTGAGGCGTACCAAAGAAAGCACCTTAAGATCTTAGAATGATAAAATAGGACACGGTAAAATCTTCATTAGAGCATGAAAGTAGCGGAGCTCGTCAGTGGTATTCCAGCCCGACTAGCATCATCATCCAGATGGCCAATGGAAAAAATTTCACGCTTGGTAAGGCAGGTGGATACAGTTGGCTTTAATCCTTATCTGTGAAGTGTCCGGATACGACACATCACGTGGAAAAGTTTAGCTAGGCGCTACAACGCGAAATCACATAATAGCCTTGAAATAATCGATCCAAGCATATGATGGTCACACCCTGCTACCCTCTAATTATAGTGATTTAAAAGTACAATCTATCTGGCATGATAGGACTGCAAAAGACTTTCAGTGATACAGTAGAATAAACCAAACAACCAGGTATATTTTCGAATCCACAAGAAAACAAGCAACCCGGTTTTCTGTGCATACCAATCACTGAAGGCGTATGCGCACTTCTTGGACTGTACATACCACTTCGAACAAAAACATTTGGTCACTTAAAAGTTTCACATTCAGCCCGGATGGCTAATAAGTGAAATCTGATGGCTAGTGTTGGTGCGAAAGATTTCTAAACTAAAATAAGTCACCTATTTAAAGTTCTGATCAATGATATCACGTATATTTTCAGGCCCCAGGTTAACCTCTTATTATCAAAGTTAGCATTCTCACCTTCAGACGCCTGTGGACAGGTAACCCAGGTTCGGTGCTGCCAGGAATAACAACAATACAGGGTTCAAGAGAGACGGGGACTGGAATTCCTTCAACCGCGAGATCCAGTTCGATTGGTTGAAGGTCACTACAAAAGGGCACTTGTGTGTCTGGAAGAACCTGTGGAACGTCTTTGAGTATCATTCGGAAAGTTTCATTTGATTCACCAATCTGTTGTTTTATTAGAAAATAAACAGAAGCAAGAACATATGATTAATTCCCAGCCCCAATACTACTGACGAATACGACTCCAATTTCTTGAGTGCCGGCTTAGTAAACCACCAGGCGATTGTTGCGCAGCACATTCCGTTGAGTAATAATGACATAAGAGGGATTCATTTAGGTCTCTTATGCGTTGCACTTTAGCATTATCCTAGTTTGTAAGCGATTGGTTAAACCCACGAGGTAAATGGTGCCGCATTGTTATGCTGTCACCCTACGGTCGGTTGATGGCTTACGACAGGCCTGTATACGTTCGTCCGCCGACCTTATTTCCTTGAAGCTATATCGGCGCCAATGACTTGTGCGCATCACCATATTCGGTTCCGTGCAAACCGTCAGTGGTTTCCCACTATTTGTGGGTGTTTGATAGCTTCAACACTGTTGAAAGCCAGCTCTTCCTTTATACAAGTACTTAATCAGGTGTCGTTGAACTGTTCGTCGAGCTTGGCAGTTCACTAGCAGAATTTTCGTTACCATTAAGTGTGCATTTAAGTGAGTAGTTCCCCTCTTCTCACTTGAGCATATATAGTTTGTAAAGAACAGCCCTGAGCTGTAACCTAAATGGCTGTTCATAATCCTCTCGGACATGATCTGTCGGGATCTGTGTGGTGGACCACAAGTTTCAGGGGATTAGTTTTAAACGGCTTTTTTCAGGTTTCCAATTCATATCTGTTGTCTTCTTGATTTGTTGTCATGGGCACTGGAGTGATATGCTCTCGACATGAGCTGATCAATAACAGGATTGCATAAGTTAAGAGGAACATGTGAATCGTCACTCCTGCAGCTTGAGAAAAAAAGAATTTTGGAGTAGAAATGCCTGGGGATGATTCATGGACTACATTGAATGCGTTGTCCAACTTTTCCGTGACTTACCACGCCCCTCTCGTTTCTTTACACGACGCCGTCCGCCATGGCGTGGGCATCCGTTGCGCGGGAACAATACCGAAATCACCAAAAAACCTTGGATGTCATGGGTGGCACTGTCACTCAGAAGGGCAACTAAAAATCTGGCTGAGTACGTTAATGAGCGACATGGAGTTGTTCGGTGTCCATATGGTGTACAGAGTCTGTCACTTAGGAGCCGACAATGGATTCCGATGTGTTCACATCTGGCAGCCAATTGTCTTGCCTAGGCAGCGGTTATCCGAGACACTTCTGTAGCCGGCTACTTTTGTCTCAGAAGACAGTAGTCCAAATGGAAGTAAAAACAACTTGGTAAACATGAAAACTTATATCCGCTCGGTACCTAGAACGCAGGATTTTGGAGCAGCTTTAGTGCCTAAATGAGATTCATATGCAGGGAAGGCTGATATGGATTACATAATTTTGAAGCATAAATGTAGAAGGTGATTTCTAGTGGTCAGAATATGTTTAGGATAGATGGATGGGTTAGTATAACCTAAGGGGAGAAACGCCAACACGAATGCTCTGCTCGGGAAAGGAAACATCTAACGGTGGGTGATGACAGATGCCCAATCGCTACCTCCGTGCTTAACAGGTTGGTGGTGAAAAATGGGCGTGTTAAAGTGCAAACACACACCGCCTATTCGAAAGTACTTTGGCCATTGGTAGGGGAAAATTCATTTACTGGAAAGGTTGGCGAACTTTTTGCATCCGGACTATATCGCGAACATCTGAAGCATGCGAGAAAGCATTGAATAATCGGACAACCTTAAGAACTTCGCAGGAAAGGCTATCATACGTTTGGAGAGGCATTCTGATAAAACTGAATAAGCCGGTAAAAAAAGATGCGGTATTTTCTTCACGAGGCAGCCGGCATCCATCTACACAGTCCTGACTCAAGTAGGTAAAAGTGTCTCGAGCAAAGCCAATTTCTGCTCTGACCCTAGAGGAACTAATGGTTCATGTTCAACTGTGGAATGAATACATACTACTGAAGCACATGTCTTCTGTTATTCACACGCGCTCCAAATGTTGTTAAGCGCCACTGCTCCTATAAATTGGTAATTTTCCCCTCATTTGCGTTTGTGTCATGCTTCTAACTGGATGTCTATCAAATGGTCTGCTCAATCCCAAGTCGCCACAAATATTGTTCTGATGCGACATATACACAACGATAATTTCAATTGGAGAGTATCTGTCAGGAGGACAGGCGAATCCAGGTCGGTAGTCCATAAAAGGAGAGATCAGCCTCACTCACGACTCCTCTTAGTCTGTGCAACAAGCTTAAGCTTCCTATAGCAACAAAGATCAGAAGTTTTCTTTTCGGGCATTTTTTCAGATGAAGCAGAATAACTTTACTGCGTGAAAACAAACGGGAAAGGAAACAAAATTTTTGGATAAATCACCTCAGCTGGTGCAGTGATGAGTTGAAACGTGGTCACACCCTTTGGCTCCAAACATCCTTTGTTGGGTTTTATGCGGAACACGCGTGAAGGGTCCGCAGTCTCTTCCTTTCCTGTGCATGACACCTTCGCAGATCTGCGTTCCGGTATGCGCTGCATGTGCACCCATTGATATTGGATAGACGTATGGCTGTAGTAAAGTGGCGTAGAAAAAATAATATGATTTTAGCCTTTGACGTCCGATCCAACAGAGTCTAACTGACACGTATTATAGAAACATGAAGTCGGGCCTTGCTGAAAGAGAACAATCATCAAAAATGTGCAAAACAACGTTCATAGCCAGCTGCAACCGAGCGTGTGCCAACCCAAACTGAATGCTTCATGGGAGGCTAGACACTAACTGTCCACGTGGCGTTGTGCCTTGACAACTGCGGCAAATCAAAGGGTGCGTGTAAATACTGCATCCCTAATGCGTTAAAATCCCTTCCCAGAATAAAGTCACCTTTATGTCCATTCGAAGGAGATCAAAACAGCCACATCCAAGAATACCCCGTATTTTCCCTTTCCATAACTAATCCTATTATCGGTACAAACCATGAGAAGCAGTTCGTGAATTAAGATTTTACTGGTTATAGTTCACTTCCCCATTTATCAGTTCTACTAAAACAATGTCATTTTCGCTACTCTAATGAAAATAAGTGTCTTATTTCGAACATACCCGCTCCTTTAGAAGATTCCTGTGATTAGATTGGTTACGGATAGCTTGTTTTATCGGTTTAGTCGCCTCAAAACACGACGACTCCTTGATTCAAATCAGTTCTCTTTGCTCCCTTCCGATGCTGTCTCTGGGCAAGGAAATCAGTTTCTGTGTAAGGTGGACGATTGCCCATTCAGTACACTGACTCAAAACAGAGGTCCTACTGAGGGCAATTAAATGTTGTATCAATGATTTCTCGAAATAAAATAGGCCCCATACTTATTAGAACCAAACAATTTCAATGGTTTCTAGCCTATATGTTTATGTCAGTCAACCGGTGGATTCCGATGGTGCCCTCCTGTGCATTTCCAACAGTGGGTTTGTTGAATAATCAACCTACTCACGAGTAGGCAAAACCTTGCGTTCATTCTGCTCCCACACAGGCCGGTTTGACGATTAACCTGGCGTGAATCCCACCATAACAGATAATTGCCTAATACTCACGACTATTTAGAACCAAGCGGATCCAGTGAACACCACAAAGTTCTTCCAAATAGTCTCCTGTCACAACCCCTGCTGGCCGACCCACTGTGGAACATCACCGATACCCATTATTGGGGTTTCCATCAGTCGCAAAAGCATCTTCTGGTTCTCTTACCGTCAGGTACGTAGGCGAAATTGGCCCGAACGTTGAAGGTCTAAGCCCATCGAAGCCCCGGCATTTCACCTCATTACTACCTTAAACGCGGGCTATCTAACAGAAGCAAATACTTTATAAAGGTGTGAGTGAAACTTGAAAGCCAGTAAGATGAGTTATATACCCGCGTGAACGCCCCTTGGAAAAAACAGAGAAGACGTAAGAAACAGCACTTCCTGACCTGAATGAGGTGTGATGAGTCCTGAGTGATGAACGTTTCAGGTTCAGAGTTCCTCCGTCCTCAGCACCCATTTTCCTAGATTTTGGATGCTAGATTACTAGATTTGAATTGCAGAGAGATTTCAAAGGGAAAGCTCCTAATTTATCTGATAACTTCATCATTAGGGGGCGGGACTTCAGCCTGTTTGACCACAGTGGGGAAGAATTCCACTAAATGCACTGCTCACGTCCGGCGTTGCGGAAATCAGCTCTAGCCTGGCAAGTAAGCCAATAATCATGCAAATTGTACGCGCTGTCTATAGTTCGCAACACCGCTATTCACTCAAGGCTTTTTCACCCATGCAACTGCATTAGGTCCTCAAAACAGGTTGTTTGATCAATATAGTTTTTTTCACGCTGGGTAACGGGAAAAAATCTCTCCGAGTTAACCGAATTGGAAGGATAAGAATACTTGTGAAAGGTACCATAAAGTCCGTCGGCGTGCGGTAGGGACTTTGGAGGTCAGCATCGCTGATTGCTACGAGAAACCATAGAAAAAAAGCCGATTTTGATTACCCTGAATAGTTGTTGGACATTTCAATTACTGGTGGTAGGCATCACTTCTTCATTGAGAAAATCGTTAATCTTTTCGCTTCTTCGTCATATACCGTAACTGGCAGCCTTTTAAGTTCAACGAACTTGCTGTTTCTTTTGGAGCGCTTCTCGTTTCGGATTTGTGATGCACATGCCTATGGTTTTTCCGCCGAGCTGGGTAATTTGGTTGCAAACGCTTCATCACCGGTCGAGGTGACATTATCAGTGTGCTGTAAGTGGAAATGCGCAGAGTTGGGAGGTGCATGGTTTTTCCGAACACACGGATTGATATAAAATTTACTCATCCAGGTCGGACCTGAGCCTAGATCCATGTATGCGCAACAACCACGGACTTCCATGCACTGGTGATGTCGCATCAACCGGTGATGAAACGTTTGCGACCAGACTGCACAGCCCAGCGAACAAACCAACAACCATCAGTACAGCCTGAGCTACCAATAGTCTCCTAAATCGCAGGCTGCTATTGACATAGTCTGGGGATAGACTTGGTGGCCAATGGTGGTAGTAAATTTTACGGATCTAAGGTTTGGAAAAAAAGAGGGAATACATTGAATTATCGATTGGTTCCTTTACAAAGCGTCTTGAAACTCATAGCCACTGATTTGCAAGTATTTAACCTGATTTACTGTTTGTGTGATATCCGCGTAGCTTGAATTTCAAAATTCTCCCACCCTGCATCCTGTAAATCCGATAAACGAGGGTAGAACCAAAGGTTTATCATATATATATATATATATATATATATATATATATATATAATACTCTCAACTGAACTACTTGAAAACTCACCATAGATTCTCAATCACCAGTTCTGTTACTTCAATGGTGTGGACATATTGTTTTGAAAGCCAGCAGGTGTAGACGGAGTTTTTGCCATCTGATGACAGCGTCCGGAGTCTACCTGGTTCGGAATCTGGGATAAATTCCCCAAATGAATGTAAAACTACACGTGCTTCTTCACCGACTCCTAAAACAAGTTGAAAAGGACGCATTGAGCAGGTTACACAAGCCAGTCTGCAGTAGGACACCGGATCAGCAATGCTGAAATACGTCGAATGGTATTCGGAAGAAATAACACCCACGATAGATGAACTGTTCACACTGCATAGGTTGCGCTGGCTTGGCCGCGTGCTCCGTATGCCAGTCGACCGAATTACTCAAGGGGTTCTTTTTACAGAACCACGCGAGGGGTGGAAACGATCCAGGGGAGGTCAAACAATGACTTGGCAGCGAAGTATGGAAGCCACTATCAGCAAACTCAGCTGCGCTGATCATTTCCGTCTCCCTGAATGGGGACCCCGAGACGGGCCACATCAATGGTGCGAGACGATGTCAGACATGGTCCAGTCGGGCCCTCAGTGGCACTCGTGTATCCAAGCTATTGGCTTCAGTGTGTAGCTCCCCTTCCAATCCCCCCACTTAGAAGTCCACTGACAGACTTGTATTTACGCACCAATTTATCAGCTTCCGCCTCCAATACGCAGCTACCTACCTTACCTCCCCAAATCATCGATGGACGAAATTGTGAGGGCTACAACCACTGTACGACAAGTCAGTGGTTCTTACAGCTGATAATGATGATGATAAGAGAATTTCCCGTTTCTATCAGCACTAAGACAATAGTTGTGATGCTGACCTGCCTCATAATTTGCTGCCTAACTCACCTTTCAGTCTGAATTTACGATGCATTCCGTTGTCACATATCAAAACAAGTTCGGTTTCGTACGGGCCCAGGTTTACTGGATTGAAGCAAAGATCTATCTTCACTTTGGCATTCACGGTCAGGTGGAAACAGGCAGGTGTGAGACTGAATGCATCAGCTTCTAGGCTGTTTGACTGTTCAACGGTTGTAAATTGTTCCTTTATGTGTATAGAATGGAAGGGAAAATATCATCCCTAATGAATAATTTAAAATTCAACGAAGATTAGAAGAGAGGGATAATGCTGATTTTGATGTCAATGGTTCGCGGCCATGTTCAAAAGGAGGGAAACAGATGTGCTATTATTTGAAAAAATGGAAATCAAAACTTTAGGAGACGCCAGAACCAAACTCTCCACTGGCAACAGACTATAGCAGTCAACGAGGCTGCATAGATTCTCCATACGAATACAAACTGGAAGAGTGATGACAACTAAATGATATGATGGTGTCGCCCACGCAAACCAGTTGATCGATAAGTTGATCAGCTCCGCTATTAACAGGCACTTACGACGTTTATCTTGTCTTAACTTACGAGAAACCACTTGTCTATCACTATATGTTTCCCTTAATAGCTCAATAATGTCAGGATTTAGACTTACTTGTTCGTTTTTTCCAGTGTTCTTTTCTTCTGACACATTTAGGCGGAACTCTTTAACAGCGGTCCTTTTATTGGAAACTACTGGATCATTGTGTCATTAAACAGTTCGTCTTCCTTGTTGTTGATGGTTTAGTCGCTGAACTTAGAGGAGAGAATTTTTTGAACCCTAGTTTTCAGTTCGCGCTTTACTGTTTCGTCTCCCACCATCTTTTTCAATAAGTTATCTCTCTGTTTGCTTCATTCACTGGAATGATGATACTTGCTTCCATCATTCAATCATATCTATTCGAACGCATCCGAACAGTTCCAATCCCCTGATGAAACGATTACACATTACTGGAAACAATTTTAATACTGCTTTCTGAATGACCAAAAGTACCACAAACACAGAATAGAATGACAAATGAAAGGCACTTCACAAGATTTGCAAAATGCCCATCTTCCACAGTATTTTATCCACTATGATTCGAAACCTAGATCTTTATAAGTACATAAACCTGTTCAAGTCATCTTTGAAGGGAAGAAAGTCAGAGTACGTTGAAAGGATCTATTCTAGAACATTCAAAATCTGCCTTTTGAATAAACTGAACTTAACATCAGTGCATAATAGAAAATGTTTCGGAAGACAGATCAATTCAAATACCCTTAATGCAAAAGAAATGGGTGACACTGAATTTGGAGTTCGAACACAAAACCCACTGATTCCCTCATGAGATCTCCAAAAACTGAGCAGATACTCCTCTGAGGCATACATATTCACTTGGACTGCATCATCGCACCACCGAATGAGTCAATAATCGAAGGCAATCGTTTGTGAGAATTCCACAACGGGCCAGTATTCTGTACCGCACAAATATCTAACAAGCATTGTTTTAAAATGATATCAAATGGTGAAGAATACGAAGCAGTTAAAGGACTGACGGCACAATTAACGCCAGTAAAAAGGCAGACGTTGTGTACATATGAGTCTTGTTTGAATAGACCTGTCTCTGCTCTGGTGCGACTGTTCTGGTTAAATTAAATCAACGAGGTGAACCTGTCATTATCAAAAGTGCTGAACTTTGGGCTCCAGATATCTAAGATGTAATGCTTGCATGTAACCTCCAAAGTAAGCTGGATGTGGCTGAATTATCAGGTCTGAACACACGATGCGATCAAAATGCGTAAAAATTAATGAGCTGTTTGAAGCCCCGGATAGACCAAGCATCTTTTTACTACTCGCAAGTGGTGATTCAGACGCGTGGAGGCTCACGGCAATAAAAAAGACTCCAAAAGCGGCCCTCTAACCCTAACAAAAAGTCTACCAGTCTTGAGTGTCTTGTTATCAGTACGAGCAGTAAAGGAGTATTTTTGGCAGAAGCAGATCAGTTTGACTACACGTGTTCTACCAAATCACTATGAGTTCGTATTACTTCAAAGTTCCGCAGACCAAGAATTTCATAAGCACTGTAGCTCTCCGGACTCATTATAATAAATCGGCCAGATGCGTCAGCTTCTTTGTTTTTGAGCTCCAAACTGACATGAATTGTTTTCTTGCTTCCAACTAAACACGACCCGAACGAGTAAAGCTCTAACACTGTGGGTGGGGGGGGGCAAATAGAAGGAGAATAGCAAAATCAGTGGCTAGGACATAGAAACTGATTGCACAAGTACTTTTTCGCATTACCAAATTCCAACTCTATGAAAAACTCAAAATATTGGTAACAATGTGTATTACTGAACAATTGCCAGCAGTTATTTTGTTTCTTCTAGAATCAGTTTCTTTTAAGCTGAATCAACCGGTAAGAAGAACGCATTCTATCTTTGTTGCGCTTGTCATGTTTCCCCTGCCAGAAACCTAAGGGAGACACCTGACATTATGACACTGTATCTTCCATCTACCCAAACTGTCCCATTCATTGCACATATCGGTTTTATGGCAGTAGGTTTGAAGCAAACTGATGGAATTGACAAGAGAACAGACACCCGAGAAGGATAGTATCCAATCAGTCGCTCACAGGTATTTTTAACTACTCTTTGTCTGAATGAAGTTGTTTTCATGTCTTGAAGAACTTCAGTAAACTATTCGTCCGATCGTTTGTTATCAAAAAACAAAATCCAGCATTCAGTTTTCTGCAGCGCTCCTGTTAATCACCACAGTCAGTGCAATCACTGTGTCGTTGCCACAAGCTTCGGTGTGAATCGATTCTCCCAATCAGGCGTGATAATTCAGCCACATTCAGTGAAACAACCGTAAAGTAAACTCCTTGCATTTCATGTAACAGAAAGTCAAATTCCGTTGTGGGTTAGTATACGAACTTAGTTGCGCTCCAATGGTAGCGAAACTCACGAAACTTGCCTCCGGCCTTTGGTTTGAACCAACTAGAACTGTTGCGCGTGAACTGTAGAAGAACCTTTCAGACAACAGCGATATGGATTACCACGCTGTTTACTAACAAGATTTCATCTATTTCATTTCATCCGAGAAGCACTGTACAGCTGTCGCATCCATGTTGAGAATCATCACCAGTGCGAATTTCACGAAACTCACTAGTTTTTAACCGGCAACCTTCTGGCCATTTGTGCACATTTCTCCTCGAGTCATGCTTTTGACGTTCCAAACATCCTCTATGTGCTAGTGGTACAGATATGCAGTCTGCAGGCTAAACAGTTCTAACCCTTCTCTGCACTACACCGCTTGTGTATGTCCACTCGGTGCTGAAAGTCGCCCTGGATCGACAGCCCTTTATGCAGTTTTCTCATAGGAAGAAATCTGTGGGAAGTGCGACGTTTGTTGGAATGGACGGCCTTACGAATGGTTGAGTCCAAAACTATTCTGCCGAACATGTGGAAGGGTTTATTCTGTCCAACTGAAACCCTCACGCTTTTCTGCTTGTTAAGATTAATTTCAAACGCCTGTAGCATGTGACACTGCCATGAGGTTAAATTGATCACGCATGACGTGAGTCTAATTTCTCTTCATCTGTCAGGTTTGCAAAACTGAGTGAAAGTGGGGCGGTACTCTCAGTTATTAGAAAAGTCTTTGGAGAGCCACTGGTATGAGTGTGTTTATGACGTTGCACTCTCACTGCAGTGCAATTTAAAATCACGTGAACCTTTCTTCTGGGTATTCCTCAACTGATATCGGTTTTTCATTCTGAGGGGTTGTTGTCTCATCATCATCATCATCAAAGACAGCAACATCGGTGTTGACACTGATTCTTCACTGCCGTACAACCATAAGGTTTGTCTAATTATATACATATATATATAATTACATTAAAAGCCCTAGAGTGAAAAGAAGAGAAAAAGGTGGGTGTCAGCCTATATCAAGCATTCTGAGGTGCCTACACTTCCAACCGCTCAACCAGACAACCTGGAAATAAACTGACAGCATGAACGCCACTGCAATCGATTAGCCACCATTTCTTGCAACGTCTCCAGCCAAGCACAGGCGGGGTCACGGGGACCCCATCCTGGAAGGCGTACGACACCAAACTCTTGGTGATCTCTTTCACGCCCTTCTGCCAAGTCATGCGTTGTCCACC
>SJOL01003454.1:101165-111932 GCA_004794785.1 Opisthorchis felineus | reverse complement strand
CCAATTTCGAAGGCTGCCAAAACTTCGTTCTAATCTAGCCAGCTGTGCCCTACAAATAATCGTTAGGGCACAAATGGGGTAATATAAAGTGGCGGTTGAAACCAATCAAATGGTAAGCTGGTCAACCCGTTTTTCTATCACCACGGCAAGCTATTGGCGCATGTCACGGTCTCCTGTGCGTATAGACGCGCTTTATACTGACTGGCCAGCAGGATCCTACTAAATACTAGAAGTTTCGGACTGACATTTCGGAGTAAAACTCTAAAGGATGTTCTTGATTCAACCTGGCTCCCCAAGACATCTTTCGCGATCGAACGTCAACTTGCTTTCCCCCAGTGACTGGTCAATTGTCCAGTTAAAGTGGCGAATCACATGTTCCGAAGCACGTTCACATGCGCACCCAATGAAACCACTCTCTTGTAATTTCAGCAGATATGCAGGGATCGCGAACGACCGATCAGTTTTTGAACTTACAGCGATGGTGAGGTTCAGCACGGTCAGTTTATTTGTCCCCTACCTGTTAGATGGTATCACATATATGACAATGCTGTGGTTCAGATAAAACCCATTGAAGAGACTGCTGGATAAAGAGACAGTCAATAACAACAAATCCAGGTCCAGTGCAAAACGATAAACTGTGCTTGGCTTAGAAGGATACTCTGTTGGGCTGATTGCAGACTTCCTTTTCTGGCTTACAAGAATGAACTAACCGAGGTAACTGTCCTTAAATTTTAGCGCCAGTCTGCTCAAATAGTAAACTCAGTAGCCTAGCCCAGCTCTAGGTTGTTGAAAGTATAGGTTAGAAGCAAATCCCACACTGACTTGATTCTTATGCATCTTCACCAGCCAGCGAATGGCTGAACAACCATCCATGTACAATTCAAAACGTCCCTCACTGGTGATTAATACGGACATCCATTTCGTTTAAGGTCATTGCCGACAAAAGGAAATGTAAACCAAAGTTTTTGGACCACACTTGCCATTGTTTGTACGGAGAAACTAAGGGCTTTATAGACCGGACGCAACCATAAAAAAGAACTCACAGGTAAGATCAAGTCTTGTTCTTCTTGCGAGAATTGGAATAACAAGCGCTTGAGGGTGAGCATCTTGTTCGATTAAAACTTCGTCTTCATAGTCACCGAGAGTATCAGGTGCGAACTGTATGGTGAGGATGCAAGCCATCCCGGGTGCCACAAAATTGTTTTCTTCCGTTGGAAATTGGACTGGAAGGAATGAGAATGAGGTTAGGAACCGCTATCTTTAACAGAACAGTCAGGAACTTTACCTGAGTGCTTCATTCAAGTAGAAGCCGTATATTGTGGACGAAATAAGACGCAGTGTGATGTCAAAGCACGGCTCCTCCTGTGAATCATAATTATTTGCGCTTTATGGATGCACCCTCGTTGAAGTTTCTCAAGTCTTTGTTTAAGGTTTCTCTTTACGTATTTACTTCCAAAACAAAACGTACGCACATTAACTGAACAAGGGTTTGCACCCAAGCTGAATGCGCCCATGCGATATAGTTTAAGTAGCGATCCCGGCTACTACCCACTCTGTCATCGTCATCCTATTAGGATGAAATCAGTTGAGTGCTGCCTACTGAGCTTAATCCAACATGGCAAACTAACCCACCTACATACTTTACAGTGACGTAACTAACTTTTCCTGGCGGGACACACCTCATATCCAATATTATTTTAACTGTGAGTAACTAACGGTCAGGTTGAAATGTACCGGAATATCAGTAGCTAGGGTGTGTTTACTGATAGCTGATCAGGTGGTGCTTGATCTGTCCTCCGAGCTTGACAGTTAGCTTGCAGAACTTTTGGTCGTCAATCGAGAGGGCATCTTCTGTGTGCGCAAACTAACAGCCACCTGATCACATATCATTGAAAGATACCACACGTGGGACTGAACAGAGGGGAAAAACATTCCAAACGTCATGCTCACTTACTTTTGCTCAGAGAGAAATAGTTGGTCTTCGGGGGTAGAACTCGTAGAGAATGTGATATGGTCGTCACATTTTTCACTCTGATATCCATCTGAATATATATTTATATATATACATGAATGAATGTATGAATGTGTTTTATCACCTTGTACAAAGCTCCCACACAGTAACTTGTAAAACATACTGTCTTCGGATCTGCCACAAACGAATCTGTTGTTGCGTCCACAGAAGTTTGTTCTTTGTGTCGTGGATTTTTTGGATAGTTTTGCTGAATCGGAGACAGTAAAAATAGGGCAACAGTTGAAAAAATAGACGGACGAGAAGCACCACACTGATGTGACTCTAAATCATTTCAAATCTGGTTGGCTTGATAAATAATTCATCAGCTATTTACAATGAGAAAACATTTTAACTAGCCATACAATCACTAAATAAAAGATATTGCACTCAGATAGACGGTGATCAGTGCTTCACATCCACCTACGTTCATTTACCGCTTCATGGCCAATGGATCGAGTCATTCCCCCTACAGAAATTACTTTTGGAGGGCGAAAATCTGGTCTTCTATCGGAGCTGTATTTATACGAGGGGATCAGATCCCCTTACAAACCGGTCATCCAAGGTATTTTTGCTTGTTGTGGTCTCCTCACTTATTCCACCGTACAGCTAGGTAATTTCCTCACATCTAGGATTTTTTCAAACCACTAAAATCTACCGCGTGAAAAATCGCGTTGTCTATTTTTCAAATGGAGCATTTCTCACATAAAACGACTTTTGCTTAAGGAGACCATTCCCATAATACTGACACTCCGTAGAAACTTGAAAGTTCGTAAAGTATTCATTGATCCGAAATATCACTCCGTTTATTTTTAAAGCCATTAATGTTTACACATTTTTAACACAGTTCCCTTCCTACATGTACCCTCACTGCTGCAGGTCTGATTGGTCATCTGGTCTGTTTATTGTCTGCACAATTTAGAATTCACATTAACGACTTGTATATCCACCTTCACGTTGTATGAAAGGCAGAATAGTAAACAGCCATGGAACTTCACCCAGCATGTACTAATAACAAATCTTGACCTGTGTCATCTGCATACCTAGTGCCTGCGTTTGGAGCTAATAACTTTCAGAAGATATCGTTTAAAGTGGGTAAGAATAACGCATCAGTGTCAAAGAAAGCGTGTGACGTCAAGTTTGCGGACTGAACTGGGCACTCACGTGTCTCAAGCGACGAGAGGTACACTTTGAAGCCGTTTTTTCGGGATGATAAAACATGCTTTAGAAGGAAATTTTACGTATCAGTCTGCCGAATACCCTCCAGGTGTGCCTATTCTCCCACTAATTACGAGATCGTAGACCTTGTGGTGTTTATACACTGCTCCACTCAACGCTAGCGCAATCAGCCTACCAATGTCCAACCCGCTACTCTTACCACCATGATCATCCATTCGCTTGATTCCGGCGCTGTTTTTCTCAGTTGGACATGTGCACCAGGTCACCTCATGACAGTTGAGTGCAAACCGTATATTTGGCAAGACAGCCAGATGGTTCTCCATGTCATCTGGAATAGAAGTGATCGGATTCCCCTAATTCGTTTCAGTATTTTTACCCCAAGTATTCGGTTACCGGCCTGTTGCTGAACCTTCAACGTGGCCGAATGTGGAACACTGATAGCCTTGACCCCTCATCTAGACGTCGATTGTGACTCGATATTGAATTTCTGATTCGAACTAAAAGTTCGTGTCGCGTGACGCAAATGTGGCCCATGGTAATGGAAAAATGTGACCGTGCAAAGGTAAGGCTAAGAAGTCGGCGAAGTGTTTTTTGTAGATTGTCACAGCTTTAATTTAACACAAAGTTGCTACTGAGGACAATATTAGTATACCATGTGTAAAGATGACCTATTAGTTTGCGGAGATTTCGCCACCAGTGTGGATAAAGATATCAGAAGAATTTAAATTTTGCGAGATTGTACCATTTTACACAATCTTAACGACATGTGAAATACGGACGGAAAGAGTGCGTGATGTTTGAAGTTCAAAATTCCAACATAAGGGAAAGAGTTCATCTGACATTGTTCAACATTCTGCAACCTCGGTCACCAGGATACACCCAACGTTACAATCTGTTTCCCTTTGATACACACACTCGGCTTTTGATCTGTTGTGAACATGGTCCGAAGAAACGTCCACAACCGGGGTCAGCGACCTGTTGTGATGACTTTGACGGAGGAGTTGATAACAATCTCTTGACCAGAATGAGTTTGTTAGTGCCAAACTCCAAGTAGTAATCGTTGACGAAGTTGAAATACCTGCGGTCACAGTGCTTTATTGAGGTATGTCCTCCCACAATACTTAGGACATATTGAGGCTTGAAACGCGTGAACAAGAACATGCGCCAACATGCTATTTAGGGAAATGCTAGTAGCTCAGGTTGTTGTTGGTGTTTTGTCCATTGAGCCTAAGAGTTCAGTTGCAATTGTTTCGTCACCAGTCGAGGTGAAGTCACGAGCTCGAGAAAGCTCAACAGTTGAGCCCCTGAACTGCGGACCAAAAATTGATTCTAACCTTATCCAAAACTAACCCCAGCATCTAACCTACTCCTCTCTAGGCTTGGGTAATCTGGCAGAATGCCAGCCCTCGCGTTTTCTTCTAGCTGCACGGCAGAAGTGCACCGAGTGTGTACCACAGGTGGATTGAAGAAAAAGAGGTAAAATGAGGTTACATCATCAGTAAGTAGTAATTAGCATTGCGTCGTTTTCTAGAAGTGTGTAGATGTGAAGGAATTGAGCAATGCTATGTTCACGCATATATACGTCTCGTTGGTCAGGAAGATGATGCCATCTCAACCAATGAAGAAACACGGCAATGTACCACGTGCCTCAACTTGTCTTACGCATGGTGGACCAGATATACCAGAACAAAGCCCTGTGGATGTCATTCAAACTCCATCGATCTTGAGACACTAACTTATTAATACTGGTAACGTGGTTGTTATCTACTCTTCCCTCAAAGTAATCACAACTAGTTGCTAGCTCCGCCTGTGGACGTTTCTTGGGCTGTAGCCATTACCAGTCGGAGCCAAGTCTGTATATTCAAAACAAATAGGTTGTAAAGTTGTGTTTATCCCGGTCCTCATGACCGAGGTTGCAGAACATCTAGGAGAGCTTGATAACCCCTCCCTCATGTTTGAATTTTGGATTTCAAATAGCACGCATTACGTCCGTCTGTGTATGTGGTTTGTTAAGGCAGTGTGAACTGGTACCATTTCACAGAAATAGCGTTCTTCTTATATCGTTATTCGGGACCGTGGACGGAACTAAATGTCTTATCAACGATCGAGGTGATATTATCCATGTGTAGTGGTTTGACTTCAATCCCCACTAAGTGGCGCGCCCGTATGGGGGCGATGGGCAATGCAGTGTGTATGTTCATTTATCTATTTCCCTCATGGAGTCACTCCGGGAGACGTTAGATGCTGACATATTCGTTTGCCGTAAAGCGGGTACGCTTTTCTGGACTATCATCGTTGGGGCTACTAAATTCTACAGATTTTCGTTGATATGTTTGATTCAATCATCCCCTCACAAAAGGCAAATCAAAAAGGAAAACTCAATATAGGTCCATTTTTGTGGATGGATTTTACAGGGGAGAACGAGAGTCCTGAAGAAGCGCGCTCTTATCAATCTTTGTTGTGTGGCCTGATGCTACAGATGGCCCATCAACATTTTTTTCATAAGTAGCGCTTTATTAGAGGGTCACTGTGCCTAAAAACCTTTGGTATTAATTCTCCCGATACCACACTTCTGTCAGCAAAGAGAACTATCGTAACCATATTTGTCCATCTGCCTTGCATGAAGCTGTAAAAACCGGCCACCAATGTAAAAAGGCAACGTCTTATGGAAACAGCTGTATTCATAGCGCCATCCATTATTAACCTAACCATCCAGTGAGACCTGATGATGGGCACGTCATTTGACTGAAGTAATTGTTGCACAACCGGTTTCTGATTGTCTCGTTGAGGGTTGGCCGGCGTGAACCTACAGAGCTGTGGTTCTGATACTGCGGTTATCGAAAACCTAAAGACGTCTCAGTTCGACTGCTCGTAGCGGTCAAGTCTCACAGCCATACAACAAAACAAACAGTACTGTAACCTGATAAACACGTCCCTTGAGATCTAGGGATATGCCGCTTTGACACAAAAGGCATCGCTTACTTCATCTGTCACAAACCAATCTGAACGTATGCAACTTCCTAGCTATGTAAGCCGCTCCGCAAACCTGATTACCTCTCCCTGAACTGTAAAGGGATGTATTCCAGGTGTATTCTAACCGATTGCTGTACCGGAATAGACAAGTGCGTCCTAGTTGACGTTTCCGAAAAACCTAATTATCTATCTTAAGAACATTGTATTTCAGAGACTGGGACCAGTCTTGCTTACATCGCTTACTCACAATGGTTTTATAAAATTAACATGGTAAATAATAGTTCAGGCTGACAAACAATTTTAAACAGTGATCTTACGGATTTCTTTTCGAGTCCCTCAGTCACATCGATAGAGATTTAGCGCAACGCTCTTTGGATAGACCAAGATAGAACATTAAGAATCACCAAACTAACCGTGGATTGTATCCTTTTTAGCTCTTCCTTTAGAGCCATCTGCTCCGAAATACGTGGTTTGTACTTCATTTTCCAACTGGTTTTGGACCGTTCTCCCTGTTTTGCCAGAATATGTATACCCTCTTTTGACACGTGTTTTGAAACGCCTTCGGATCCAGCGCTCTCATTGGCACCTGAAAATCGAAGTGGTGTCTTAAAATAAACAATATTTGTGTTACTTCGTTTCTGCTGCATAACTTTTAAACAGCGTACTGAACTCAGGCTAAGAAGCTAGATGTGGAAGGCGAGCAGGTGTAAAATAGTCACATATATGCAAAAATAACTTCTAGCTGAGATCAAGGTAATTCATTCTGCCCTCAAAAATCCGACAACTAAATGTAAAATGGCTTCGTTCTGTTTGGGATACATGAGCAGTTTGCACCTGCAAACTTTTGTTGGTAGCCAAACATTATTGATCAGCAAACAGATATACCCTTCAAACACACAAGTCACTTCAAGTGATCCAGTGTTAAATACCCCCCTGATGACGACTTATAGTTCCTTTTCGGAGCAAGTCACTCATAATTTGTAGTTCCTGAACTTTTGGCCAGAAGACTGCCCAATGAAGTAAAATTCATTCTTGGAGTCCAATCGCGCTATTTCGAAATCTCCAAATCCTCGAAATATTCTCACTACTTACAAGCATACTTTGTTAATTTTCAAATGTAGTACGATTATTTACATAACACAACAGTATCATTGCTTTCAATTCCACTGTGGCCATTTCTAGTATTTGAAAAGCCTCTATAGCCAAACCTAAATAGAATACACTTGTTTTCCATTTCCAGTTCCCTTAATTTTCTATTTAAGTTGGTTTCGGAGTTTCTGAGAATCGTCGCCATTATCCAACAACCAAATCCACGAAGTTTGAGCCTCCATAAAATTAACTTTCTAGGAAATTTCTGTCATGTATAATACAGTGATTATCTACCTGATTGCCTGCCGAGAAATAAGCATATTTTATGGAGAGATGTGTTTGAGGATTATTATGTTTAATGCTTAGTGACTACTAACAAGTGTCACAGTAGGTAAAAATGAACGCCACTTTTGGGCGAGACCTTCTGAAGGGAGACAGTCTGAGTGTGCCCTGGGTAGGCCTAGGTGATCGATCATTGATATTTATTTAAACGGTGTAAATTAATGTCGAAAACCACGTCTAATTAACCTAAGAACATAATACAGCGTGTTTCATGTTTTTGATGTTGACCATCTTGCACACACATTGAAATATGTGGTAAGTTGAAAAGTTTACCTTAACTCTGTAGTTCCTTCCACCGCGTACCACCAATGTACACGAAATATAACCAAGCTTGAATATACATTGATTCTTTTGCCCCGCTCCCAAGGATAAGCACCATCAGACCATTTGAAATCTATAAACGGGAGCACGTGAACCAAATCTCTCAACCTAGCTACTTCGTGCCCACAAGGTCTAAAATCCATGTATATAGAGTATATTTCGAACCTGGGTGGGCACTTTATAACAGGCAATTTCCACTCAGGTTCTGACTACTAACTGTTCTATGTATCGAGTGAACCTCCCCAAATCATAGATGGACGAAATTGTGGCAGCTACAACCACTGTACGACAAGTACGCGGTTCTTACAGCTGATAATAATAATGATGATGATGATGTTATTAATTGTATTAGAGTTTGCTACCTGACAAAGAGGACGTCTGATGGCTTTCGTGCATTATGCAAACGATACAGAATAGAACACACAAATTTACTCTGACACATGCTTGAAACATGAAAGTAAACTTTATTTGAGATTGTGCTCAAGTCTCAGCACCCACAATGATTGAGCATCTTTGAGCTCTACATTTTCGCATCATCCGCACGGTAACAGAAGGTTCTCGGAGGTAATCGGTTCACGATTAATGCTAGAGGGTTCATGAGGCCAGCGATGGGTGGGAAAACTACCTAAAGGGGTTAATCGCCTCACCCACATACTTTGCATAGTCCAAGTGCAATTAGGGAAGCCGATCGTTGAGGCTTTTTAAATAGTTGGTAGGTTTATTGGAGACGAATATAGGTCGTTTCGTTTTCGGCATAGATGAGGGCTACCATATTGGTCTCCATGGCCTCGGAAACAAAGCAAAGTCTGTCAAATAGGATTAAACTGTTTCCGAATTTTTCTGACATTTTTGGTACTGTTTATGAACAGAAATCCTGCAATTACACTCATTTGCATAGCAGTTTGGTTTTCAAAGGAGACTCAGCTGAATCTAACGTAGGCTTTCAAAGAGTTTTCAGCAATCCTGTGAGTAGTTTCTTTTATGAAAAGGCACCCTACAACTTTAAGTTGTCGCTTTTTCACGTATTGCTTATTTAAAACCATGGTTTAGGTTTGTATTGGGCTCTTCAATAAGTTTACTATACGGTCCGCCCGCAATGATCTCTTGTGCAATTTATCACCATCATCCTTATTAAGTGGAATACTCCAAATATGTAGGACCGTTGTGCCAGACATCCAGTTGTAAAACCATTTTCGCCAAAGTACAGTCACAGGTCACGATAAAAGGAGCACTGAAATTTTCTAGCGCACGGTTGTTTACAAACAGCAGTGTAAGATTATAAGGCTGAACGTGCTGTCTGTTCCAGGCGTTGGTAAGCAGACAAGCGGAAAACCGTTTACGCTATAGGGCATTTAGTCATGCTCAGCTGGTCGAGTCACCCGCAGCTGACATAGTCCATGGTGGTCGTGAACAAGTTGATTTAGTTGAATTGTGGAGAATAATACTTGCTGAGTGGTCATCCGGACGGTACATGATGACCAGGCGAATGTCATCAGTTTCTGATTACTTGAAGAACAATGCCCATGGTTATGGGTGCCTTGAATATTCCGAGTAGGAAATCCGTATCAGCAAGGACCCCGAAAACTGTGGTAAATATGGGGCTCATAGAACTCCAGTTACATTGGAGCACTGGATTCACTAAATTTTAGGCCACAAAATGAGGACAAACTCACTTTCAAATATTCGCCGCCAACCGTACTATTCTAACAATGGCAGTGAATTACTGAGTTTCAGTCCTTCCGATATCTTTGCCCACAGTCAAGGCAAGTTTGATAATAAATGTTCCCTATGGTTACCACAAATGCAGTTTTTAACCACTTCGTGGCATTTTTGTTAATAAAGATTTTGACCCTAGTGAATTTATAGGGCGCCGTGAAGATGAGCTGGCTCATTTTTAAAAAAAGAAAGATTTTGAAGCGCTTGCTACAACAGAAACAATCAAAGGGGCCCAGAGCGTGGATATACTGAGCTTAATGTAAGTTATGGGTAAAATATGACGAATGTAGCCCTGAGAATTTACGATCATGCTTTTCGTTGACCAGAAGAGGAACAGCTTTTAATTCTTGAGGTCGGTCTTCAACGGATTTCTCAATTGCATACAAAAGCCGTTGAGCGAGTGGCCCTCATCACAAGGCTTTTTGTTGTTTAAGCAGACACTCCAAAAAGTTCTCTGTATACTTACGTTCGACAAAGTGTTTTAAGCGATGAGTCCAATAATCTTGGCATTCTGAATTTTAGAGTCAAAAGTAGCCTATCAGTTGCCTATTTTCCTACCGTTACTAATAAAAAGCTTTTCAGGTGCTTATCACCTTAGATTTGGTCACCTTCAGTCTACCCTGACAAACGTAAGGAAGTTACAAAGTCCCTTAACTATGACACGATAAGTAATTGATAACGAATGCCACGTGATGTGTCTGCGAGCAAAACCACTAAACTTAATCACGCAAAGAATGACACTGAATTCTAAGCGGAAAATATTACAAAAGCCCCAAGAATGATGATGATGATGATTTATAATTTTTTCAGGTGGTATTAACAAACACCGTCTGCATGTGTTTCCGCAATACAAGTGCCAAACGCTGTCAGGAGGTTGTTCTACAAAATAGTGACAATCCCAGCACAATCACACTTTGCATTGGTAATGTGTTGAAATATTGGTAGCTCGGGTGAGTTTATTGGTTGTTGATCAGGTGGCTGTTGATCTGTTCGCCGAGCTTGGCAATTGGCTTGCAAACGTTTCGTCACCATACGAGGAGACATCATCAGTGCGCAGTTGGGTGGGTACTTCTTTCTTGCCTGCGTGCGTTTATATAGCATTTGAAGACTATCTGTTATCTTCTAACGTGATTGGCTAC
>SJOL01003454.1:7491-80360 GCA_004794785.1 Opisthorchis felineus | reverse complement strand
GCACGCCATCTTGTTGAATTGGGGCCTGCAATTGATCCACCGTAACACGCAGTACAAGTCTTACCGCGGTTTACGGTACAGCCTGACCACTGGTACACACTTGCCAGTTATACATCTCAAAATTGATGCAGGCCATCAGACTGTCCCACGCATGCGTTGAGCGCAGGCCCTATATGATTTGACAACTAACGATTGTGATCTACCCATCCGTCTAATCTCGTCTAATTCACTCGGATTTGCACCGGATAAAAAGTACATGCAAGTCGGAACATGCCACTTGTGGTACAACCGGTGCCACGCTGCGGGTCCACTAGAGCGGTCTGATATGAACGGAAAAGGACGGCAACACGCGATGGTACCCACCTCCCAAAGTTCACTCTTATGACAGGACACAGTTTGGATGACAGTTATGAGACGTGAGACACTAAACTTTACACAAACCAACCGTGTTGATAACTTATTTAAGGTACGAGATTGTGGACAGACAACGAACTTCTTAGGAATATAATAGTGCGGAAGTTAGAGGTATCAGCGTGACCAGCAAAGTGCCTAAAGTACGCTCAAACTTTCTTAAAGAACAGTCCATGCTGTTCCTCGGTAAGAACTGGTAAAAGGTGGATGAAGTAATTGCTAAACAAGGTCAAGTTGTAGACACAAACGCTTGGTCACAACAAGCGAACAAACTAATAAGCTGGATGAGTGTTAAAGCTGGCGGAGGACTGCATTTTAACCAGAGGACTTAGTCGGTGCTGAATGCTAGTCAAGTTCCTGTCTGTTTTTCTGACTGGCAAATGTGTTAGGGGGGAATGATCACCAAGACTAATCAAGTTTGGGACCTAACCCATCCGGACTGGGCACTTTAGGTGAATATTTATCTTAGGTGGCTTTTGCAAAGTTTGTACCAATGTGTGGATTGGGAAGTGCTAGGCTAACTGGGTCGCAAATGTTAAGTGGATTCTGGCGCCCTTTGTAATCTAAACTCAAACCAAGTCAATGGCAATCAACTGCATATCACCATGTGTCAGCACAGCTAATCTAGGACAGTTGTCCACGTGCTTGTTAGGCATACGCCCACTACTCGCGCCAGAATGCTTGGCGATTTTCACCGCCCCAACCACCAGTTGCCATGGTGTGAACCTGTTCTCGACTTAAAATTTTAACGTGTTCCAAATTTATTATGTGTCCAGTGCACGTTCTGCTATTGCAACTTGAAGGTGTTTCCTGGGATAGTCACGAATTATCAGTCGTTCAATTTCAGAAGGCTATCTTGACGCGAGACAAATCGTCACATGCTACATCCCGGGCATTTTCGGCCCCCAGAATGGACTGCGATAAGGACCGTATGCTGCTGATTATCCCCGCGGATTTATAAAAAAAAGGGAATCTTCTGTTTAGAAAACTGAAATTAGAATAGGGGATATGGTGCGTTGTTTTACTGAATCCCTATAGATAAATGGAAAGTCATGAGCGCCTACTCATAACACAGATAACCAATACTAGCAGGATATCATGTCACTAATAGCTACTCACTAAGAACGCCCTGAATGGTTTTGCGCTATAGCAAACAAGTACAACCGAGTGAACAGGCGTTCAGAGTTTACAATCCGGAATAGTTAACTCCGGAATGTCTAAAATATATGTCAAGCGTTTCTATCTATGCTGTGCATAACAAACTGAATGCAGCTGCGGCATTTATCGGACTCCAGTCACAGTTCCACGTGATAACCTACGAGTCATTCAAAAATCCACCAAACTTAAATGACCCTGAAATACGTATTAGCACTCAATAAAAGAAATAATACGTCGCACCAAATGGGGCGCATTTGAGTACCTTCGCGCGGTCTCCTAAGATAAGTAACAGAGAAAATCCACGGCCAAGGTGTGTATATTTCAGGTGTACAATAATGGTCAGTGAATGAAAACTGCTAATAATAGTCAGTACTGTACAGAATCACCGACTGACAAGAAGTCAGCACTTAAAATCGGTTGGTAGATCCGGATCAGGTAGTCGCGCGGGCCAGTCCAACTCAACCGCGACGACGTCCAAGGTAAGTATGTCAACTGGACGTCCGAGGAGACTGGCCAAACTTGGACGCGAGCGCCCCAGATCGCCGTGAACGAATTCCTTCACGTAAGTACCGGCGTCGCATCGAAGTTCAAGAATAAACAGTTCTTCAGCAGGATAGAGACTGGACCATTGTTCATAGTCGGCATACTAAGAAGGAAAATTAAAGCAGGAAGTTCACGTTATAGGATTCAAACAGTCAGCGTGGTGAGTTTAACGGATAATGATCGTGAGTATAGGATAGAGTTTCAGCGACTGCAATACCGACGCATTACATTAACACTAGAAACCCATCACCTTCGATGACAACCTGTACTATTAGAACCAGCTGAATGGAGTTTCACTGCTACACATGTAAAAAATGGGGGGGGGGCAATAACTAAGGCCATACCTGCAAATCCAAGAAACTCCTGGCACTTGTGTCAAAGGATAGCAGACCACTGCCGTAGAGTGGTTTTTCCATACGGATGGAGTAAGACCCACAAGTGAGTGGTGACTCCATGACCAGAACAACTTTCAATGATGTTTCAAGCTGAGTGAAGATACGATATCAGCTAGGATCTAACGAGTGTAGATTAAGTGACCGTGGAAACAGACAAATGAAGATATCTACCTTTTGAGGGTCTACGTCTTGACTCAGTCAAGGAATACCCAACCCAGACCCCGACTATTGCCACTGCATCCTCACCAAACAATCAGTTTTCTCTGTGACTGAAACTGAATGTCCTCTGGGGTCGACCATACACAGGAGGCGTTACCAGAGAGCGTCAACGAGCTTCGGTAAGTCACGAGATTCATACTACTTTTCTCGTAGTGCCATCGGTAGAACTCAGTGGCATTTGGCTAAAGAAACGTTAGACGGAAAAGCTGAGCTAACGAGGAGGGTAGAAGATTGCTCATTAGAAAACCAAGTGCAGTATAATCCATTTATACTTCTGGTGATGAATACTCAGTAGTAGATCACCAAGACACTCAGGCTGTGCATGGTGTAAGAAAGGAAAACTTTCAGTTCTTCCATGAACCAAATTGGAGTCCCAAATGTGAGTCAATCACAATGCTGATCAACAACTCCTAAATGACCACATGCACGTCCGTGTATCAAGCAATCACGCGTGTTCATTTCGTTATTGATCCATACGTTCCTTCGATTACTTCAAACGCCTCCCGGTTTCCCGAGGTTTACTCACAACGTATCGCTGACTTTGGTCATGTTACGAGCTGTTAGATTTAACTCAGAAAGTAATCAGCCAGGCAGATATACAGAATGGGAGAGATAGCCCTTGTCAGCGTCATCAAAGCCCAGAACAGCAAACGGAAACGGAGGTCGGGTATTGCAGCAAGTCTGGGGACAACCAAGTGATCGTATCACAAAATCCGTGTTCGGTTTGAAATTCATATGTGAATCTGGAATCTTTTCAAAAGTCGCCTCAGAATGAGCACCAACAACTGCAGCAGAAAGACCACCTCATTCGCGACGATGCGAGCTGGAAATGCTGATGGAAGACGATTTCTCCGCCACTTCGGTTTCCGAGGATGACCCCCAGTTGGTCTTTCACAGTTGCTAGTAGAGGATGTACAATGTTGCCCCACCCAAATCGGCGTTTGGAACCTGCCTGACTCAAAGTAAATAGCCACAACGACGATGATAATTTGAGATAAACATGTGCGGTTTACGGACACGAAGTTCCTTACTTAACCAACGGGAGCCTACGACAGACATGGGTCCACGATGCTGTACTTTTTGCAGTCGGTCAGCTTCCTCTTCTGTAAGTGGAACTGACGAATGCTACTCTTCTTCCAAAAGAGGACTTCAATGAGAGCATGAAGACTTCCGGCGTCATCCGCGAAAACGAGTAAGTTGCGGGACAGAAGTAACTTTCTTGGAAGTATCAGGAGCGGGCTCAAGGTTACAGATTACCAGGAAACCAAGATCTCTCTGTGATAGAAAAATTCTAACTGGCTTGGTAGGGCCCAAACAGGACCAGTCAGGATAACCGAACACTCGGAAAGATTCATTGGTAGCTGACACTTAAGGACATCTTGAATGACTGCTTGTTCCTCAGGGGAAGATAATGTTGCCCATACTTTCAGATCGTCCACACGCATCAAGCACTGTAATGAATAAACAAAAGTAGATAACCCACAAAAAGTTTGTTTGAAAGACTCCGAACCTGGAACTGAACCCTGAGGCACCCCGTTGGACACATTAGGGCTCAGAAGAGATGTTGTTGACTTAAACACGTATGAAACGGTTTTATAGGAAGTTTGCTACCCGCAGCCACAGATTTCTCTGTAGCGAGACCGAAACTCACGCAGTAACTATTGGTGCGGCACCTTCACTAATATAAAAATAAAGTCCAGCAAAGTATCTGATCGTTGATAGCATTAGCATGATGTTCGCGAGTCAGCAGGGGACTTGTGGTGCACAGGCGACATCTGAGCAATCTGTATCGGACTTAAGACGATTTTCAGAGCGTCACGGTAGTCCGGCTTTCATAATTCTCCCTAGAGTCTTCCGAAGACTCAATGTAAGATTAGCAGGTCAATAATTCTCGGGAATGCAGCGACGGCCTTCCATGTAGGTGGAATTAACAATGACGTTCTTCCATGCCTTTAGCGGATGACCCTCATCAAGGGAAAATCTGGCAGACAGGAGACGTGATAACGTCCGAAATACCTCGAGGAACCATTGGACCAAGCTCGTCTCGGTCTAGGGCAGACTATGGATCAAGGCTACAAGGAAGACCGTTGACATATTATGAGTAGAAATGTGGGTCCTCCATAACGCCATGGAAAGGTGGCGACAATGACTCATGAGCGTAAGCCGGACCATACTGCACGACGTGAGCTTCAGCCTTGGATGCACCATCCTCTGCTTATCCGGTAGCAATAACCAGAAGCGGTGAAGAAACATCAGAGCTCGATCCGCTCCCGAGTTTGAGGTATGCATAGGTATGTTTAGGATTCATCTGGGAAGAGGCTGCGAAGTTATTCGCGCATTTTTTGCCGTATGAGTGTATAGCAGCTATCACCGTAACTGGAGCTGCTACGCTTGGATCTGTCCTATAGTCACACGCCTTTTCGGAAGTCTTACCAGTTCACAGCACATCCGTGGCAAGCCCTTGGGAAGGCGGTGTCTGAGGATAAGAGGCACCATGTGGTGGGACTTCTCAGGAAAGAAGTCCCATTCCTCATTAGTGTCTAGTTCAACTTGGTGGAAGCTGAGTGCAGTCTGTTCAGATAAGTCTTCAGAACATTTCGGCAGGACTGAGCAGGAAAAGGTAACTGATACAGCCAATCCATATAAACACAAGAGCAACATGGTCCCTGGAACTTACTGGATGTAAACAAACTAATGTGTGTAATTTTAAATAGACGCGAGGTGAAAACAACTTTCAGTAAGTTGCAAAGTTGCCCGGGTTGTCTGATAGTCGCTTCAGAAATGTACTGAGATGGATTTGTGGTCACCATCCAAACCAGCAATATTGTACGGAAGAATGTTGCGCCAGCTGATAACAGAGGCATTGAAGTCACTCAGGATAAGCACACCAGCTCTCTTGCACCACTGTTCAACACTTTCGAGATTGTAAACGCTTCTAAACCGGGACTTCGGTTAATGACTCACTTTTGACCATATAGCATAACAGCGCCCCGGTTCGATCATCACCGTAGCTACCTCCAGGACATGAACACTGAACACACTACAATAGACCATGACCCCTCCGCCCATTCCGTTCTTTTACTCCTAACCGAACGGGAGCGATTAAAGCCAGGGATATGAAACTCCAAGTAAATACAGTAAATGCCGTCAACCACGGGTCATATTAATCTGCTGGGAATTTGACCCCATCGGACCTATTCCGCAGATTGTTGATTTTGCGTACGCGAATCATTGACCCACAATATGGATATCAGTCTACCCTTCAACAGCTGGATTGTCTTTCGCATTCGTTCTTTATCGTCTAGACTTAAGTAACACATGGCTTTGAAAGATTCCGAAAGTGGTATGTGAACTCTAGAAAATACGGGACCACACTCGATTTCAGATCCGTGAACAATTTTCGCCACTCTGGTCCTGGATGGTTAATCGCCAGGCTTCCTTCTGAAGCGAAAGGCGCCGACTACTTTGATTGTTTCCTCATCCTCGTCGAGCTACTTTCAGATCATCCCCTGCGTAAAATGCTTATCATCAAGCATCCTTTCGGCAGAACCTTCCTCGCCGGAACGTTCACAATACGGAGGCATCTGTCTCCTCTAGGTTTCTGAGATATACAGCTGGTACGTGGTGGCACACAGTGAACAGTGATAGCCCTCGTTGACAGTTTTCGAAGTCTCTCAACTAGCCAGGGTACACCTGGTTACCCAAATTCATTTCTATTCATCCATTTCTACTGATAAATCGGATCTATTCAAGAGAACAGCTTGGAGTTTTTGGGCACTGGAGCGGTTATCCACTGCTTCCGCATAATTTCCCCTCGGAAAGACTGTACGCGATGGTAGTGGGGTCATAGAAAGATAAAATGCTCTGAGATTGCACAAAGGCTTCTGCGGTGACATTAGCGGGGTGCTCAGGGGGACATAGGGATTAAGGAAATTCTTGTCACACCACGTACATCCTCGGGCTTATGAGCATCTTTATCCCCGTATTTGTTCGTTTTGGTTTTGCTGTTCCTGTACTGCACTCTCAGTCGTGTGGGCTTCGTTTTTAAAGTAAATGTACAGCCCCCGGCAGATTTTGAACGAATTCGGCCATCATACCCACCACACTGGGGTGCGCGTGCACATTTCCGAGCAACTTTCTAGCAATGCGCATATTGCGTCCTGGTCTGACCGTATTATTGGACAGCAACTCCAATAACCATCACCATGAGTTTAAATTCATTACAATTTCCAAAGTCTCTCTTGGCAGACAAACCAAGTTAACGCACTGATATTCTTTCGGCTAAACCAACCCATGGCAATAGCTAGTATTCTGGATCCACCGCTTTTATATAAGACAGTGTCTGTCTGTTTTTAGCAGTTTTAATTACGCAAGTACGCGAGTTCATCCCTTCTGCCTTGTTCAATGCTTAACATGACGTTTGGAACTACCTGGAGAAAGATACAGCCACTACATCGACCAAGTATTGGGGCGCCGCGAACCTCCCACATTGCAAGTTGTGTCAAAAATGCCCGTCATTATGGCTGACCAATGAGCAACAAGCTGAAATCGATCACAAACTAAAGACTGGATTTATTGTCCATACTTGTGATTTGAGATCCTCATGGGAGAGTCGACTGAATCGAATGCATTGCCGCCTCAGGCTTCGGTCGAAACGGTATTCAAAATATTCAATAATTTTCTCTCAGCGATAAGGTTGACGTAAGTGACTGGACAGCACACTACCGGTTTTGTTCTTTTGGTTTTCTGCATATGACTGTTCAGTTCCAATACGAAATAAGATATATGAAAATTCGGTGACTAGACCTACCCGATGAGCTCCAAAAGAGCGCAAGACCCATAGTGAAGAGTCCAAGAGTTTCCGTTGCCTTCATAAGCATCACATGAAAGATGAGTCAGTTGTACTTTCGAGGAGTTATTATGGTGAAGAAAACGTATCCTACATCCTATATGATGCATAAGAGGGGTTTTGGAGATGGTGAAATCAATGTATGTTGTGGACACACTATATGCATTCAGTGGGAATTGACGGTGTTTCGTTTCTAGATAGCAGGGCAAATCTTCTTCTAGGAGAAAGAAGTTCGTGGAGGAGACAGAACAATTGCATACTGCGTTCAGGTGGGGATCTCGGGTCACAGGCCTCAATTGTAGCTGTTCCACTGGACACTTAGTTCAGATGAAGCCAACCTAAGGACAGTAGGTTTGAAAAAGTAATCCACTTTACCACAACGAGTTGAAGGTCTAGAGTGGTGGGATTTGAGTTAAGGTATCGTTAAAATCAGCCAATCAGGTACGAAATCACGAGGGGAACGTGCACAGTAAAGGCGAACAAACCTCAGGAGCAGCAACCTTCATTAAGGCTCGGTAGTCCGCCAAACGCAAAAGATGCACGTCTCTCATTCGCTCAAGCGCAGCTCGGCGATGCAGAACACGAATAGGAGTCGGTTGACAAATGGTTATTGGGCCATAGTCTAGATAGCCTATTGGTCCTTCAAAAACTGCTGGGGGCCAGCTGTACGTATGCATGGTTGATTCAGGTGGTAGACTATCGGAGTTCAATTGATGGCATTGTCTGGCCAGAGACTGCACAAGGTCTGTAGTCAACCCACCCGCGCCACACCAACAAACAGCTCGGTAGCACTTGGATTTTTCAAGTTCACCATGCTTGATCGCACGCGCGGCATCGGTCGGATTCACTATCTGAAATGATTAACAGTGACGTCGTTGAAAATCGTGGTGGTCACTCCACTTTAAAAGGAAGTGATGACATACTTGTCGAGGAGCCTAGAGAGGACTCGGCACACCAGTTTAGACAATGGATGATTTGGAATTGAAGGAGCATTGTTATTGGACAATATCTGTCATACGCGCATGTTATTAGCCACTGAGCACGAACAAACATGACCGGCCTCGTTTACTTTAGGTCTCAGACTTGTGGTAACAGCGGGCACACAGAAACAACATTAGCCTAAACGATTAAAGTGTCGGAAAATTATCGCTTTCCCACCGAGCAAAGAACTTTTCAAAGTAAGAATAGGCCAAGTGAAAAGTTGTTTAGCTATTGTAGCCTTTTGAGGCATAGAAAAGATTCATCCGCGAAAAGAGGGTCAACCAATTGCCAAGCCCAGGTAGGAGGAAGCAAAAAGACACGGGGTGGATTTGAATCGCAGGCATTGAACTTTAACTCCCATTTATCTTGAGAACAACCAGATACTACTGGAGTATAGGACTGTGCTCAAACATGGTGCCAATTTCGATTAGCTAATGCTCGTTTTGCCTGCTGAGTCGGTAGCGATAAGCGTTAAACGGAAACGTAGGAGTGTACTGTTATTCCTTGGACAAACGGTGTGAGTGGCTTATAGGTTCCAAAAAAACAAAGCAGACAACGCATAGGTCTGGAAAGTGACCAAGTTCAAAGTTGATAAAAAATGTAATATAGAAAGAAGGCATTGAACAACACCTAAAGCGGCGACCTAGAGTTCTGCTTACCGGCCAGAGTAATGTTGCTTATCGGGAGCTTCTGACGAGGATGTTCAACATCCTGGATTAAAGATCGACATATTGACATCATCGGTAAGTCCATGTAAACTTCGGTTACTGTAAACAGATGATACTTAACTGTCCCTACAGCTACTGAATTTCCAACTCTTATGGATTTAAAAATACTCTTGAAATGGTGATGCCAACATGCTGGCAAGCCGCTCAGCCACTGTTGTGTACACGATAGTGGGTTCAAACGAGAATTTAAAACCATTTCCGGTCCAAAGGAAAAATGTTAAGCCAGCCACGTATTCTTTCAAAATACAAGATAACGAGACCGCACCGAAAATCAAATTCCCAGCTGACCAACCAAATTACACGAAAACTGTCTCGGGACCAGCCAATCACTTTGTAGGTACCAGATACCGTCTAGAAACCATATAAGCACAGGCAGAAGAGAGGGAATTTACCCACTCAACCCCATGCTGACGGTTTCACCTCGTTTGGTGGTGAGACGCCAACTGCCAAGCACGGCGAACAGACCAACAACCAATCGGCGCACCCGAGCTACCCATATTCTGCAACATCGCCAACTATGAAAAGTACTTTTTCTGTAGAAAAGACCAACTATCCAAATTGCTTGCTGTTTGTATGATGAACTCACGCACTTGTTTTTGTGAGGATATTTCGTACTGAACTACATTTTAGCCACGTTAAACTCTAAAACGTGCCTAGAAAAGACAAACGCTTGGCTTCTGTGAACGACAAACAAGTATGTGATACGGACAAAGACCAGTGGGGGCATAACTCATTATGGGACACCCGGTGATACGTGTGTCAGTACAGCACATACCAGAATGCCCTACATATGAGATGTGATCACGAACCAGAGAAAATATAAGGCGCTTTATCTATATCAGTTTCAGTTCTGGAGAGAGAGGAACGACTGAGAGATTCCCGTCGGATGTGGACAGCCGGGATAACAGGTTGCACGGTACACTGCCCCGAGGTAGAAAGTATATGGTCAGCTGATTCGGATGTCTTTTCCAGCGGGGGGAACTGGATATATTAATTAATAATTATTCAAGCGGGTTTTTGTAAACCAGCTTCCTCTGGCAGGTGCTGACTCACATTACTGACAAGTTTGTCAGGAGTGTTATAGAATGAAAGTTAATCCCATAATCAGATACAGTAGTTGAAAATGCTGGTTGATCTAATCCCCCGTTGGCGAAGAATAAATTGGCCACAGATTAATAGTCCGATCACCTAGCTGTTTATCGATCCTCACGACGGACTTTCCAATTGGAATAATTCAACTTCTCAAGACTAGTCAGCGGGCATATGGTCAACAACATGAAACGTCTGCTAAAAGGCTTACACAGTCAAAATTGCACATGGTGGGGAAACCAAAGGACCACATTTACTTAAGAAATCCTGTAATCAGAAACGCCGAAAGTCGATTCGAACCGATTCGAACGAGAACTTCGAAGATTTTAAACGGATTATCATCTACCAACTAAGTTAATTCGGGTTGGAAACATTGGTGACTGCAGTGCAGTGGCTACAGCGGCCGGAGTAATTTATCTGCTGACGACAGAGAACTAGAGAACGGAGATGACTATGCACTCTGGTCGATTGTGTGTATCACTCCCCTTTAAACAAACTGGCAACCAAAATAGTTTCATGAAATGGCTCGATATTACTATCAATGATAGGTCGCAGAATCAGAGGAGAGGCGCGACAAATAGCAGATCTAGTAAGCAGACAAATTAGTCTCAGCGTTGGCTCCTGAATCAACATTGATAATTGACATTTTCGGAAGTAGTATATTAGATATCCACTCACGTATCCCAAACTAAACCCCGTGTTAACACGCTAGCGAAAGCGAATCGTAAGTCACGTGTCCAATCCTTCGACCTAACCCTGGAAAGCCATGAGATTATGCGGCTTTGTAAACTCCAGCCTGTCAAGCTGTTTGGTGCAAAGACTCACCGACATGCGGTAGCAAACAGCTGTTCCACGGGATGAGTGGAACTTTCCAGTGAAATGCAACACATTTAACACCCATTAATTAAAGAATAGGGGTTACTCAGTGTATCTTATGTAACTCAACCCAAATGCATTGACCAGACGATTAAAATAAGCGTTGAAAGCATGCCGTCGGGGGCGATCACCGCTTGTGTGGAACGCGAGTGGCACGCTTAGCTCAGTTTCCCTCACATTGAAACCTTTCTTCCCACCTGCCCTGATAGATTTCGATAGGACGTACGCAAAATGCATCGTGACGAGCTTACGAATGCTGGTAAGTTTTTCATGTCACATCTTCAAAATAATGCCATGATTTGTCGTGCATCGAAAGCAGTTCAAGTGGGTGCCACCGTGTGGAAATAAGAAACAGAGAATTGAAGATGATCACCCACGACCTCGAACAAACATGACCGAAGGGTAGAAGTAACGAAAGAAAGCTAAATTGTCTTGAAAATGCAACCTGCTCCATTCTAATCCATGATACAACAACGGATAAGAAACCGATTCACTAACCTGCAGGTCGCGGACGAATAAACGTCCGCCAGTTCGAGAATTAACCAAGGTAGCCATCAGCAAAAGGTCAACTGAACTGTCTTTTTTAAGCGGTGTATGAGATTTTGCACTGAATTTCGAAAATTTCTCGATGACTTTCTTCAGTGATGTGTCATAATTTTCAATTTGTAGAATGAATGGACGACCAAGCCCGAGACACCTGTGCAAAGGCAGAAAAGGAGTAGAACCGGACAGGTATACGGTACGCAAAAAACGGTCTCAGCGCGAAATATATCAATTAAAACGACAGGAGAGTTACCGGAGCATCGAACAAAAGCTAAACACGTCGCTGAAGCAAGAGAAAATAAGTGAAGGGCATCTGGTGTGCGCTGTTGGAGTATCGATAATACGCTCACTTCGCACGTCAGAGAGCCGTCAAAATCTTCAGCCACTGCTGATGCGTTGTAATGCGAGCGAAACTCGACTCGAATGCTCTTGTGTTTAGTGCGGACTAGATAGAGTGTTCCTGCCAGGAGATGGAGCGTTCAGAAGAGATTATGTGGATGTCAGTACATACGCACACATACGGTTGTACCTTACGGTCGATACCTGATAGGATGAAGTCTTCCCGCCATAATGTCGCTCACTGGCTCGGCCTATTCGTTAAAACCTAGTCTTATCTCATTGCTCTATTCAAGCTATCCAGGCAATGACCAACAAAATGTGTCCTTCTGGTGTATTCGTTCTGTTTGCTAATGGTTCTTTTTGGTTGAAGGAGATGACTGTGTTTGTGGTTTTACGGACCAATCCATTCAAAGTATCAGACGTAAAAAAGCGCCCCCCCGCCCGGATTGATGACGAAACGTTTGCCAGCTAATTACCGAACTCGGTGAACAGATCAAAAGCCACTAGCTGAAGTGTTTTTACGTTGTGCAACAATTTATACACATACAAATGAAGTGGAAATAGGCTCTACACTTGACCTAACGCAAAGATGATCCTGGTACTCGGCAATTACCTTCCTATAAACACCGTGTTGCTATTTTTATTATGTATTATCCTGAACACAACAAACGGAGGACCATTTGGACATTCTAATTGGGAACATACGACGTCGGAGTTCAGTGTGGAGGAAGATGCCACTTTTACTAAACGAAGGCCATATGATTTAGTCGGGATACATACTTCCTTAGTTTAATAGACCGAGAACATAAACGAAACTTTATCAAGTGTCTGGTGGACAGAGTTCGTAGAATCTAGCCCGACGATAACTTGGATGCAGAACTGGAGCTTATCTCAAGAACATTAATGCGGAGGGGCTAGCCGGATAAGTTGTGATGAGACAAATGAACGGGCGCATTAGTGATGCAACGACACGCACTAATTGGGCGAAAAGAAACACTCGATTTTCTTATGGAACCAACAGAGCTTCTGAAATGAGTACGCGTGAGCCAAACAAAATCTTCAGAACAACATTTGATGTCGCGCAATAGAGACCAAAGTTGAGTAGCAGCCGGGTGCTCAACGAACGTCCTAAGGATAAAATACTCACAGGGAACACATCCATACTAATTTATTGTTTTATTTGCGAGTGTTCCGCAAACAAGGTGGAACGTGTGACATGGTGCCTTTCTCTAGACTGTGGACGGGTTGACTGATGCCACCGCAGCCCACTTGGTCGTCACCAGGCATTTGGTCAATCCGGCTGAATAGTACAATGCGATCTATCGAGTGCTGCCAAATAACCCCAAGGCCGTCTGGCAGTATGAGCTCCCAAACGCTGAGATATACGTAATTCGACTATGAGAACCTACCACTTGTTACGAAAGGAATCAAACGGAGGCGTTAATTCTATCTAGTAATCCCTAAGTCCATACCTAGTACTGAATGACAAGTGGCCCTTAAATTTGTAAAAAAAAACAGATTGACAGATTTCACTGACCATTTATATTGATTTTACATTTGTCGAAACGCTAAAGCGATTTACTTACATAAAACAGAAGTGAATAATTTCAATGCATGTTCCAAAAAAACCCACGTCGTATCAACAGGCATCGGTGGGAAACAAACCAGGAAAATGGAGATCACGATCTGCAGGAATTCAGCGCATCCGGTTAGTCGAAACAGGATAAGAACAGCAGGTGCACTGCGCAACTATTTCCTCCTCTTCAGCATCCCACTACATGCAAATCCGAAAGTTGTGCGACCAGACCTTAATGTTTCTCTTACATCCACCAATCAAGAACATGAAAAAATCCGAAATTAAGGGTTGGAAGGCACAGTAATAAACGTCTATCACAGTTTGTTGGCCACAAAAACGGGTGGCTTTAATTCCAGGGTGCTCGGATAGCTTCAGCCAATAACCCTTATGCATATTGTTCTGATGGGTGCGCTTTAATTAGCACTGTCTCACAGAAGGCCAAAGTTTCCGGCTTTGACTGCCCAAAAGTAGGATGTATCCAAATACGGACTTAACTTTATGACCCGCAACACAAGCAAATTTCCGTTAGTATATATAAAGATTGGCTGCTGTGTCGGCCATTCAATTTTTGACAAATGTTCATAAACCGTTGAAAAATGCATGAATCCGCTCAATTGATGTAACAGTCAGAGTAGCTGCAAGTGAACTAGTAGGTGGTGCGAGAGGTTGAATGATCTGGTGATCTCTGAAACCTGCACTGAAGCGTGATCTTCCTGGAGACCAGCTGAGCAGCTGGGCATGCATAAGTTACCGCAGATACCAGCTTCAGTTGGACACTATTGGAAGGGCAATCGTCTCAGATGATAGATACATGAATATTTTTCCTGTCGAGCTGCACTGATCAGGAGTGGGGTGGTAATGCTACGAATTTCCCGTGGTAATAGTTGACTACAAGAGTCTGTCTGAATAGTGCCTTCCTCTGACAGTAATCTGGCGTACATATATATATATATATATATATATATATCTGTGTATAAAAAATTTCCTCCTCAACCCTCGTTTAAAAGCTAGTGAGGGGACTTTATTAACCAGGCAAACACCGGTGCAAGTACTTGGTGTGTTTAAACTACACCTACAGCACCCACTAAGTGGCTCTGTCGGTAAGCGATAGAACGAATCCTGCTTGTAGCTTCCTCACCTGGCATTTTTGAGTAAAATTGGATGTTAAATTGAGGCTCCGTAATCATGAAGCCCCACTTTTCAGAGGCCAGTGTAATCCCTTAGTTGCAAGCTTCTGTTTCGTCATTTAATTCGGCCAACCCAGCAATCCAATTTATTGCACAGTGCGAGCTCAGTGAGAAAATTTCAGTTTCTTGATGTTGCATTTTCTCGGAGACTGGACGACATTCTCTGTAGACGAGCACACTGAAAGCCTACGTGGTCTGGCCAGCATACAAACTTCAACAGTTGTGTGCACATGGCGGGCCAGCGTGTAACGTCGAACTATGCGGAGGTCTCCCCGCGTAGGATAGGTTGCGTTACATTCGGTTTGGGCTGTACAGCATATGCAATCAACTGAACTCCATTTAACCGATTTAAAACTGTGGAAACAAAGCCGGAAGGCGAACAGAAGAGGGTAGTTCTAGAACCATCCGCATGCTAAACTGATGATTCATGGTTGTCATATCAAGTGAAAACAACTAAACAGCCGAGATCGGCAGTGCGTGTAAAAGATGTTCAGCTAGACCGCACCACTCATAAGACACATCCAAGGGACATACACAGGTAGGTAGGCACAGGCAGGTACCTCTTTCGGAAGCATTGTTGTTACTGAACGACAGCTGTACGAAAAAATGGCCTATTGGGGGCAAAAGTACTTCTTTCCGGCCAGGAAGTTCTAGATTTTTGTGCCCGACCTTCTCTTGGTATGAACATACAATTTCGGTTTATAAGAGACTGCTTCAGAAGCAGTTACACGCGGAGAGCCCCTCTGCACAGTAACCTTGCATGCCAACTAAGTTCATTGAGAGGATATGCCTGAACTCTCTCCCATACGGCTAGAACCGACTCATCAGTGGCCAGGACACAGAAGCTGATAGGTTATCACTCACGACTTATGCCACGTCCACATGTCATCAAATGAGTAACATGTCTATCTGACAAGAATTCCAGATGAACACAAATATACGTCCCCACAAACCGGATGCAGTTTTCCTCGGTTAACCTGTATGCTGGTCATATGGTCATCCTGTAAATGCTTTTTGTCTTTTGTTATGTACTCCGCTGTGAAATCCCTCCCCCCGAGCAAATGAAAGATTGATTTTGAGAGTCCTGAATCCTTAGTGTTCTTTTATCACATCTTTTAAAATAGTCACAAGTCACCTATCAGTTCCTCGCCAAAGAAGGTCCAGTGCAACGTAAATAACGGGACCTTTCGCCAGTTTCCGTCTGTGCCTTGGAAACAAAGGAAGTGGATCGACAGTTTGGAAGTGTTCTGCAAACTGAGGAAGCCGTGTGACTAGGCGTCAATCCCAAAGGGTGGTCAAAACTTTACTAGCATGTACCAGAAATTCAGGAGCAAGGTAAGTGACCAGTGCGATCGTAAACCCTCTGATCGACACGAATCGTCAAATTATCTCGGAATACTCGTTCCGTGTGACCAATCGGGTGTCGCCCAGCCGTTCAAACTGCATCCGTCAAAACGCCCTCGAAACCCTAGAACTGAATGTAACCAGGGTGCGTCAGAAAAGGTATGCGCTAGCAGTTACCCTGCCCTGGCCAAAAATTGGCAACCCTTCAAGAACGACTTGAAGATTAGGGAGATTGATAAGACTGTGCCGAAATAGTCCCGCAACACAGTGATTTGAATAAGGGTGGGAGTATGCATATCAACCGACACCATAAAAGCCACTGAGTTTCAGAAACGTCCACACGAAAACCAAAGTTCCAAGAGCATTGTGCACCTCAAAGCTTAGAATTCACTTGAGCTGTGTCCGCTCCCTTAGGAACAACATCAAAGATATGGATTGCATCGATTCACAACTCCAAGTCTGCTATCTATTCTTCTCTTTGCGGATGGGCAGCGAGTCATGTAGATCGTGAGAATCGGAGCTTACCACACAAAATGGCTGAGTAGTTGTCAGAAAGTGGTGAAATCAACAAAATAAAGACCGTGATTAGAGCAATCCGCGCTCACCTGATGGATTCGAATCAGTGATTTAATCTATTTGACTCATCCACCATGACTTGCTGAGTCCCACTCAATCGCACCAACGTCATTCACCAAAATCCACTAACAACAACAACAACTGAAGTAATCGCAATTAGGTGAAGTCATCAAGTGAAAGCACTGGCTAGGCCGACTAACCACTCCCCCCAGACCAAATAGAACTGATATAGTTAGCCTGGTATCTTGACAAAAAACACCGCGATTTTGCGCCCATGAACGATGCCCCGTGTACACTTATAGACACATTCACCTTATAGCATGTTCTTGAAAGATTTTCGAGTTGGATAGTGAGAGTATCGTACGGACCAACACACGGGGAAAAGCACCTATTGAACTACTCACCATGGCAAAAGCGAATGGCTGGTGGTGTCAGATTTGAAAATTTTTCAATGTCAGTCTATGCTGAAAACCCAAAAAGCACTGCACAACAGCTGAGGCGCGGGCGCACTGACCAGAAGGTCCGTGGTTCGAACTCAACCCCTTAATCCCGAGTGCTACTGTCTAGGCTTGGGCAACCTGACAATACATCAGCTCTCGTGCTTCCTTCAGGTGGTATGACAGCTAGGCACCGAAAGAGTATTACAGCTGATCCGTTACGTTACGTTACTGTATATTCGTTTCATCCTTATTGGGAATCATCAATAGTGCAAACCGCATGAAATGGTTGTACTGCATAGACTGGCTTTACTTACAGGAGGAATTCTGAAGAGAAGTTTCCAAATCTCCTCATACTACCATTCTTTTATAAGTAGCTCAGAGGAAGAATAAATGCACAAGATAAATCAAAGTTCCGTCTGAGAAGTCGTCACTCGAGGAGCCGGTCAACACGTGACTACGTGATGTGGAATCCGTGGTTAAAGGATGAGCAGCGCTATACCCTATTTAAGTGCAAGCTAATCACATTGCTGATCAGCCGCTCGGGGCTGAAAGGTTAACTGTTCAAACTGGCTGGGAGGTCGCGCGTTGGAAATTCTCTGGAGTTTCGTAAGATGTGCACTGCTGATGTTCCTCAGTAAGGGTGAAACAGCTACACAGTGCTTTCCGGTTTTTCAGCATGGATTGGCTTTATTTGCACAGGACGAAATCTCCGTAGAAAAAAAACGGATGAGGTTGCTTACATCGTCACGTGGAAGGGGACAGGTTGATTTTGTCTGTGTCATAATGATTGCATGAACTTCCAAATCTTTCCACTGTTGTATAATTTTGCTTACTAATTTATTGAAAGTGGATTTGCCTGTACCCATAAACAAAATCCTGGTTGATACGATTTGGTTTTGTCCATATCCTTGAAAAAGATATTTAATTCAATCATCATTACATGGAGCTCCACTGTTAATCATTGGTGGTGAGTTAAGAGTAAATCATCTGCAAAAAACGAATCGAAACTAACTGGCACCATCTGAAGTAACAACAACTGATGCGTAAAGCAACCAAAATACGAACTTATCCTCCATAAATATGGTCCCTGACCCGAACCAGAAGCGAGTGTCCTTCCTTTAATTCCATTAAATAATGAAACGAGACTCTTAGGAATTGTGAATTTTATGGTGTAATAACCGTCCGATCCTGCAATCTGTGAACATTAAGGATCATCTTAACCACATATAAAGATGAAGCAACCCTCCAAAAAAGAATCTATTCCACCAGGAGGGGATGCAACGATTATTCCTGGTCAAGTTTCTATAAATTGCGTATGCAGATCATTCTCCTCTGAACAGTCCTCCTTCTGTCTTGATGTATTTGTTCTGGCTACTCTACATCAACGCTGGGCGGTGCTGGAATCGGGTTTTGTTTCCACTGGAACTCATCAACACCGCACATGATTGGCGGCATCAGGATCTGTGACACCCGGAATCCTGCGCCAAAACCACCTTACCGCTCACAGTTAGGGGCTACAGATGTCAAAAAGCCAGACCCGAACCTGATTGGTCGGAAGATCGGATCGATTGCCTGTCCAGCGCCAGTCGATCTCTGATTGGTCGAAAATGTGGACCCAGCAGCCAATCATCATTCAGTACCCGCTGGATGCCGGTTGCCAACACCGTGTCCAGAAGGCGTCCGAATTTCCAGAACGATGTTGATGCATACGCTTCAAATACAGTGTGCTGTACTTGTGTTTCTGACCCGGATTGGGCATTTATTACGCTTTGTGAACCCCTAAGTGCTTCTGCTGAAAACGCTATCCTGGGAGGAGCAGGTTGAGAAGCTGAAGCATTACAGTTATTACAGTGTGACCTTCGGGGCTCGTGATATGCGAAACGCCTGGACACAATTTCTTACCTCTTCAGTGGCCGTCCTCCACCCACCTGAAAAGTTAGCGATCTTGTTAGTTGCTAACTCTTCCAGCCCCTTTCATTCAGGAAAAAAAACGGGGGAAAGGCAGACGCTTCAGGAACCGCATGGTAACTCGGAATGGCGTAAGTTATGGGTAAGAAGGCAGCTGTTCAAAATCTGCCTAAATTGACGTATCTGACTGAAAAATGGCATCATATTAAAAACTGGAAAGCCATTGCACATATTCGACAAATGTGAAGGCATAACTCTCAGTGCAGCAAGTTAGAACTAAGTAGGCAGATTCATTTCTAGTACCACTTTTCTGACGTCATTTGCCATGAGATAATTGTTCGCGCAGCAGGCACTGCTCCTAATGATGTGCGGGTCACCTGTGAGGGGAAATAAGATTGATTTTACGTGATTTTTGCGTGATTTTGCGTGTTTCTACCACTGAGGGAAGACATCGCTTGTGCCCAGATACATACGAGATGCATCCTGGCAAGATGGCTCAGTGGTTAAAGCGCTAATTTACTGACTAGAAGGTTCGTGGTTCGAACCCGGCCTCTGCATCTCGACTTTTACCGTCTAGGCTTGGGAAACCTGGCAGTATTCCAACCCTCGTGCTTCCTTCGAGTGGCATGGCAGCTAGGCACCGAAAGAGTGCCACAGCTGAACGATTCTTTTACATCCGAAAATAGATGAAGATTGTACTGATTCCTCTAGGTAGAGCAAGACACAAACATGCAAAGCCCGTAGAATCAACGAGGGCACAAGCTATTCAGCTCATTTAGTAATCAAGCAGTTTGCTTTAATGCAACGCCGATAACGTCTACCGAATAGAGATTAATTACGAGTAGCACTATTCTGGCGGTGGGAGACACAAACAACCCAAGAATACCAGATAAGTTTGCCAAAGAACATTCTCGCAAGGTTCCATAGTTCCTTCCCTATTTGCAAAAACATGGTTGGTTGACACTGGGTTGAAGTCAGTATCTAGTTTATTGCGACAGTCTAAAGGAGAGGGATGCGTCGGCTCCAATAATCGCGCGAAGTGATGCTGCCCCAGCGCGACTATGCACAAGTTACGCAAATCCCAACTCGTGTCCAACTCCCCAAAACGATATGAAGGCCGAGTTTAAGAGCTAAATTTTCATTTGTCTTCCAGACGGTAGTGCAAAGCAGCTGGACGGTGGAATTTCGACCAATTTGTTTGTTTCCGAAAGGCTCGGAATGTCGCGAAAGTGTGGCCTACCTGAATAACTGGATAATACGTCTATCCCGCGAACTTTTAAAATACGCCGTAGAACGTAGCGGTCAGAAATCCTGAATCCCTCGGTCACACGTCAGTAGAGGACGGACTACAGCACGATACACGCGAAGCTTTGTACTAAGGCTGATTTCTGGTCACCTCCATAAGAATTTTTTCTAGCGTCAGCTAGGTGCAGGATGATTTAGTCCATCACTTACCGGTGGAATGACGAAACACAGGTATTTGGAAAATATGACTAAGGAATGGCCACCCCCCTGCTTACGGAAACTTGGCGAATAAGTGTATTCATGCCTGTATTTATGCTTGCATTGGCCCTCATCCATCATCCCGAGGACCATTTCTAGTTCCGTTGTTTATTGCTCTGAAAGATAGTTTTGTCGGCGTAATGCAGATCTGTGACACAGGCAGCAGAAGTTAGCTGGATGCCGGAGCAACCGGTTGAAATACATTTGATTGTCCAACGAAGTGCGAAGTTGAAAGTACTGTAAATACCGCGCTAAATTGTCACACACTATAATCCAAATCGAACGCTGTTGTACCATTCCTGTAGACCTCAAGAGGCCTTTTTGACTGGGCGCTGAACAGAACCAGCAGCCCATGAGGTATACCGTCAGTTTTCAATATACGTGTCTCTTTGGATAGCTATTGCGAAGGTTGTGAAACAGCATGTAGTAGGTTGCCAGAATTTGAGGCGATATTCGAGGACCTAATGTAGTGAATGTCTGACCAACGTTAACCCATCTCGGTCACATTCCTCGTTGGTTTGGTCTTAGTTTAGTAAGATCGCGGAGGACTAACGTGATAAAAATCTTCGCCGAAACATTCACGAGGAAGATCTCCCTGTGTTCCGCACAAACAGTTTTGTCAGCTTTCTTAGACATCAAGCAATACTGAGTGCCCCGTTCTCGGGGTAATCACGGTACTCTATATGCAAAAAGACTATTCATGAGGGGATTCTAGAGCTGTTCTGAATATCTATGCAGAAATATCGTCCTTCTTTGGAGAACTCCCAAAATCACCTCCTCATGGAGTGTATCCACAAAAAAGACCAGAGTGACCCTCCTGCCTGAGTGGGGACAGAGTGCTGCAATTCAATTTTGGGTTTTGTGGTCCCCATCTCCAATAGAAAGCGAAAAAATTTCAGTGTAATTACTGGCGTCCTCTGAGGGAGTGAACTAACTGACCCGAATGTCCGTGGTTGGAACCCAACTTCGGTATCTCCACTGCTCCTGTCTAGGGTTGGGCAAACTGGCAGTATCGTAGGGTGAATAGGGACGCTGTATAAAGCATATACACATTAAATAAATATAGCGCCTACAAGAAAGACCACTCGCAGTTACAAATGACCATGAGACACTTCATGCAGGCTGAGAAACGCTCTGAAACTAACCGAACATCGACATCTTCCCGACCGGAACTTGAGAAGGTGATATTCGTATTTCGACCGAACTGTTCTTTAACCGTGTCGGCAATTAGTTCTTCAACAGAACTGGAAAGCTTGCGTTTGGTGCCAATAATCCAAGGGGTTTGTGGTAAGTAACGATCCAGCTTGACGTAACGACCGGCTACCACCACCGGACAATCCCGACCGAGTTGGACTTTGCTGGTCATTGGGAGCGTGATGGTAGCGGGAAGGCTAGAGTGTAGGCAATCAACAAGAAATTTTCTCACGATAAACAATCGGATGCTTGCAAGCGCTCGACATTCGGACAACTTAAAACTGCAACGTTTACAATATGATATAGAGATGTGTCAGAAAGCGGAAAAACAGAGTAAACCCTGATGAAATCCATTAAGTTGACAAATGTGATGAGTCCAAGGGTTACAGACTCCAATGTCATCTGACAGTGTCCAAGCTGTCAGGAATAAACGAGGGATACACTACACTTTGCTGTTCCCAATTGTTCACCAAAGCTCGGTTTCTCAGAGAGGAACGATCTGAGGAAAAGCACTAAATAGTCGTTCCATGAGGACCAAGTTTAGAGACAAGTACATAGTTTCTAGCACATCTGAGATTTGGCAGGATCCTCTGAGGTTATCACCTGTTCGCATGTGCTTTTAGTTTCACCCACATTTATGCAGATATGCCACGGGATAATCAAGACAAACCACCGGTAAACCTCTGAATAAACTACCACAATTTATAGATCAGAACTAGTTGTTGACAAGCAAGTATGAAGAGAAATGAATTACGCGATCACTAATGTTTTTCAAGATGTCTCCGCTCCTGGCGAGTGGATGGGATTGTTTTTCATCAACAACTAACGGATAATGTCAGAAAATGAGCGCAGAATTCAACAGAATATTTTTCAAGGAGAACGGATTTCATGGGGAAAACATCAACAAGCGCGAAAAATGTATGAGGAACTCGTGTTACAGTTCAGTTGATGTGTTCCGATTATTTGGCTCCCCAAACTCTACGGACCCCACTGTAACATGTATTACCACCAGAAAAAAAGGTGGTCCTATCTCTGCCTCTCAAATTCCCCTGTCTAGGCTTGGGCAACCTGGCAGTTTCCCAGGCCTCGTACTTCCTTCTGGTGCCATGGCAGTTACGCACCGAAAGGTGCAGCTGAACAGTTGAACGCTGTTCAACCAGGTGAAAAACGCTTGAAACCGATTGAGTAATCATCGTTTTCGGAAAAGTTTGGTAACAATCCGCCTTAAATCTCGACCAACCTCGTAACCTAGTCACTTGGCCTGACGAAGCTTTTGTCTCAAAAGCGAAACGTTGCCCAGCAATAAATCTACCGATTGTTACCAAACTTTTCCGAAAACGATGATTACTCAATCGGTTTCAAGCGTTTTTCACCTGGTTGAACATACCTACGGACTTCATGTTCGAAAAATGTCAAGCGAGTACGTTCGATTGGCGGGACTGGAGGCAAAATGGGAGAACCATCGTGTATTCAACATTAGATGCTTAAAGCACAATATTATTCCACCATCCCTGATTGTGAAGCCACCGGACACGTCAGTTGCTTCCGCAAAAATTGCTTTGTCAGCGGCCAAGTCATTCCTCAAACAGAGGATTTACCTAACCACCCAGAGATTAACCGAACTACGCCGCCACGCCAGTCAACTCAGCCAAGATCTTCAGACCGCAATCTCACCCGCCAACTTCCAGATGCTCAACACCAAAGCAACAGAAGTGAAGCTTACGCAGGGCCAGCAATGCAAGGATAGGCAGATACGTAAGTTCGACCAACTGTTTTCCATGACTCAGGGCTCTAGAAAGGTCACAGAAAGGACGAAACCATCCACCAATTACTGTAGTGTAGTTAACTTGTCAGATAGACCACTGAGTGAAGACGAACGCTGTCTGTTAGAAAAGGGACTAAACTTCGCAGTGAGCAAAAAAGTAATAAGAGCGGAGGAAATAATTCCTAGTGTAGAGTCGGTGTTTCAAAAACTTCCTTCAGCGGAAGCTGAGAAGCTACGAGTACAATTGGTCACGGTCCTAAAATCCCAACAGCCGGGAGCTCCGAATATTGCACCATCAGAGAGGAGAGCGTTGAACACACTGAGACAGGTAGATAGTATTGTCATTACCAAGGCCGATAAAGGTAAAGCCACAGTAGTAATGAACAAGAGCGACTATCTTCAAAAGGTTAGGCAACACCTCGCCGATGGACCCTATCGACAAATTACCAGTAGCAGTATTACTTCAATAATGAATAAGAATAAGGTCGAAGTTGGTAGATATTTAAGATCGGTAATAAACCATTTAGGGCAAGGTAAGTGGTATCGGCTGTATCCAAAAAGTGCGATTCAACCACGACTTTACGGACTGCCAAAAATCCACAAGGCAGATGTCCCGATAAGGCCAATAGTGGATGGTATAGGCTCGCCACCACATGAGCTGGCCAGATTCTTAGCTGGTATACTAAAACCGCTCACGGGGAAATCAAGCACCTTCATTAGGAATTCGTACGACTTCGCCAATAAAGTCGCAGGGCTTCCCTTGGAGATGGACGAAGTCCTCGTGAGTTTTGACGTAGTCTCAATGTACACAAACATACCTAGGGCAGATGCTCTGGAGGTAACCAAGAGGTTGTTACTGGTAGACACGACACTTGGGGAACGGACACAGCTCTCGGTGGATGAAATAGTTGAGGGCATAAGAGTGTGTTTGAATCTCGATCAGTTTGTTTTTGACACAACCGTTTACACACAAGAACAAGGTCTTGCAATGGGATCTCCAATATCCCCAGTTTTAGCTAATATTTATATGGAGGACTTCGAACAAATAGCCTTGGCCGGATTTCATTGTCCACCGAAAGTATTTTGGCGTTATGTTGACGATACGTTTGTTGTAATCAAACGAGATAACGTGAACAGCTTCCACGACTATCTCAATAGTTTAAGTCCACACATCAAGTTTAGCATGGAGATAGAGTCCACCTCGGGCACATTACCCTTCCTGGACTGTATAGCACATAAGAGTGGGGGGAAATTAAAAACTACGGTGTACGAGAAACCAACAGACACAGGAAACGTTTTAAACTACTCATCAGCACACCCAAAGTCCGTGTACGCCAGTATTGTCTCATCGATGTTTCGTCGAGTCAAAGCGCTGTGCACAGAAGAGATCGACCGAACGGCAGCTCAAATCGAGATTGCCAACAGACTTCAAGAAATAGGATACCCAGTGAGTTTGATTAGGCGTCAACTAAGAAAGATATTGGCTCCGGTATCTAGACCCAGTAAGGAATGGATTGGCACAGCAGTCATTCCATATAAAGCAGGAACTTCGGAGGTTATTCGAAGAATATTGAACTTGGCCAACATTAGAGTAGCTTTCCAGAAGGGAAGAACGCTACGCTCAGTTTTGGTGCAATTGAAAGATCCCCTCCCGGTTGAAAGGACTAGGGACTGTGTGTATAAAATTAATTGCAACGATTGCACTAAGGTTTACATAGGACAAACTGCCAGGGAATTGCACACCAGAATTGGTGAGCATAAAAGGAGAATAAACAAACCACCAAGGAATGCGGTAGAATACCAAACGCTGGTCAAAGACTCAGCGATGGCGGTACATGCCTTAGACACGGGACATAGTATAGATTTGGATAATGTGGAAGTTTTAAGACGGGGACTGCGATTCACACCACAGCGGCTGATAGCCGAAGCGGTGGAAATCACCAAGCATCATAGCGTGAATAGAATCGAGGGTGTGGAACTGGCGAGCGTATGGAAAGCGGTCTTAGATAAGCCGAGTTGACACGTGACTGTGTGGTTGTCAATTCACTTAGAATCATTAGCAAAAACAGGGGGTGGAAATCCCAACCCGACCAAAGTTCACAGAATCCCTCTTACACCACTATCGTAGCACTAGCCCATCCACACAGACGGACAGAAAGTGCAAACGAAGTTCAAGAGGGATCATTAAGTGAACCGAACCAGAAGAACTACACCCTAGGCTGGACCCAAATCCAATTAGGTTCCCCCATCGGTCCAACACTTGGTCACCCACCCTAACACACAAAATCCCTCGGCCGACACCCAACAGAGATTTAGCTTGACTTAGATTATTGGTTCTCCTTCCGCCTTAAATCTCGACCAACCTCGTAACCTAGTCACTTGGCCTGACGAAGCTTTTTTGTCAAAAGCGAAACGTTGCCCAGCAATAAATCTACCGATTCTTACCAAACTTTTCCGAAAAGTTGAACGCTGTATTCAGGGTGCGTGAAGGTTGAAGCACAATGACACAACCAGTTCGACCAACAAGTTAGACTAATGACCAATGCTGTGTGCAAGGCTTAGACGTACCAGCTGTATTCGCTTCTATAAATACGATCGAATATGGTCGCAGTTGATCATAGTAGGGTGTACTTTTCTGAAAACCATTTTTATCATGGCTGTACAGAAGAATGAGACAAAACAACGACATTAGTCATGAAGCTTTCCGCGAATGAACGATTTCAGTAAGAACCGACCAAGTTAGCGCCTGAATGACATCTTGACCGATGTTCACTCATTCTTGTTTAGATGAAGCCCGCGATATAGAAGTTAACCCACAGATTTGAACACTGGTATCACGAGCGAAAAACATGGATAAGAACAATAGCTAGTGTCAATCTCGAATACCAAGTACGGTTTTCAACCACGAATACTAGCTGGTCATTCAAACAACAACCCTATTGTGATGAAGCATAAGCCAGATTATGGTGCGGTTAGATACGTTCCAATCAAATTCACCTGTCTACCCATCACAAACAGAATTAGAGAGAATCGATCCGTTGCATGAATGTAAGTGTTGTACGCCTTCTGATTTCACCAACGCCCTCAATCTACGGGTTGACGAGAGGAAGGCAATTCTCTGACTGAAACCAGTTTGATCATCACGAAATTTATGCCTTCTGTATTTCAGGTAGCCTATTCCATCTATAATCATTTCATAAATTGGTACGGTTTGATTCCACCGATGACCTCAGGTGATATGAGTTTCATCCAAACACAAACTCTGAATCGCTTACTTCGAAGCAAGACAAATGATTAGTCATTCACCCAAGTCCAGAAGATTTGCAGGAAGTCCTGTGTCTTCTTTATAAGCGATAGCATTGGTGAATCGTTCCAATCTACGTACGGTAGTCCTGTGTCAGACAACTGCTCCCTCGTTGCAGGGCATTCATCCGTCTTAAATTTTTATACATCAAGCTGAATATGGAGGACCATGAAAACAGAAGATCCAAACGAGTGTTGTGAATTCAGATCCCCCGTTCATTGAGGTTAGTGAACTGCTTCTACGCCGACCGGATTGACGGAAAACAGAGCTGTCAGGCGAAACTGGATTCGTATACTGAGGTGACCCACTTGCTTATTTGCTTTCTGAATGAAGTTTTCACAAATTCCACGTTGTCCTCATGCTCGAAACTGTCGGTGTATGAAACATGGAATCGATCGGTGGAAAGTGAGGTATGGGGCGTGCATCCACTAACATACCGCGATGCTGTGAAACACAGATGTCTTGGGATTCCAGTATTTGAAGAAAAACGCCTATTGAATGCACTCCACACAGTTGATTCGGATATAAGCACGGAAGTCAGAATCTGACAAGGATAAACCCCAGAAGTTCTATGCACACAAGTTACTACTAATACCTTCATCTCGGTACATCCATCGCTCCTTGCAAGTGAACCAACATTGAGTGAGGGTTAGGATTCGTGAATGGGAAATCTGTGCACTTATGTCGGGCAAACTCGATGACATCGAAACTCACAAGTTCCCTGCAAGCTATAGCAGTCCCCTGATTTCGCAATCCAGTTTACCGCACCGAACGAATACTCAAATCGGTCCTTTCGATGACCATGTTATTCCCAAACAACTTGTCAGTCAGCCAGCCTTAACGAGTAAAAATACACACACTATATCGCACAACGTTCGAGCCGAAACTCCGTTCGGATATCTGTTTTCTGAGCCCACTTACTTAAACTTGCCAGAACTTTGCCGATTCTACTATAAGTGTAAGCCCTCGTCCTACATACTTTTCAACGTACCGATGTGTTTATTGTGCGAAATTTCATTCTTCAAAGTGGTATTTCGACAGCCTACCTCCATCACAGTATTGTTTTTCGTTTCGGAATTGGTTTATCTGTGCAATCTAATGTTTCCCCATTCTAGGATCAATAATGCTCTTTGTTCGCAAACAATTGGTTGATAAACAAAGAGACTGAGGAGAATAAAAATACACGTTGACGCCAGATGATAGCCAGGTTTTGCAGACCAGTTCGCTAAAAGCTGAACGTGGCACATAGAAATCAACTGCACAGCGAAAACAATCCAGCACGCGTTAGTTCCCGATACACGGACTAGGAAAACATGGACTGATGAGAACAACATCTGTTGTTATTGGTTTGATTTTGTTTTCAATAACCTCATGCAGGTTGTTTTTCTGGATCAACTGACCCGGTATGAACAGTTTGTTAAGCGGTTGATGGCTGTGATGAAACAAGCTACGACCAAGTTAAGATAATAAGAATGCGTAACCATCAGGTGTGAAGATCGACAGATGACACCAGGAAGCTATGCGGCGGTTGCAACGACCACTTCAACAGTAATGTACAAGATAATGTCTGGATTCGCTTACAGAGAACCACCTCATGTTTCTTCACACAAAAATCAACCTCGTGGCAGGTACGAGCATGATGCGTGGCACTTGTTCCGGCAAAATTCTACACTGGTCTGATGTACCTGTGGAAATGAGCGCGTTTAGTTAATGTCTACAACGTGGCTATTCTGTGAGCAGTTACAGAGTTAACGCCAAGTCCGATTTCATATTGAATAGGTGTTTTGTAGTTCATTCACTAAAATTTGCAATGCGGTGTTACACAATCAACCGTCAATACATTAACACATTCCAAACCCTTCGCTTCTGGGTAATTTTCCCGCTCACAGAGTCACACCTATACCGTCTAGGTTGCTGTAAATGATATCACGACAAAAGTGATTCAGCGCACATGGAACAGGACTGTTTACACAAAGTACACCGAAATAATAATGTAACGTGGCCGAAGGTACAAGCAGTGTCCCAGAAGTAAGTCAGTTTGACATAATTGGGCTTAGGCCAAACGTGGCAAACGGGCATTGCTAGAAACGTTGACCACAATTCAATGGTACAAATAACTAGAAACGCGCATCGGAATTTGCACAAATTGACCAGGTGGTCAGATTTCGGTGTAGTAAGTAGGACAACATTCATTCCTGGGACAGAGATCTTCCTACTGGAACCACTGTGTGTCACTGAACTGAACGAAAAAAACACCAACTTTCTCAAAATAACCAGAAAAGTTCATCGGCGTTCGCCCTACTCCACAGCAATAGGGACACACTTCTTCCAGAAATCAGGAAGTGTGAACAGTGCTTGACTGAGTAACTGGTTTCTGCTTGGACAGGTCAACTGGGATATTTGAAAGTCAAGTTTGACTCTGCTAGTAGCCTCGGATGCGCATTCTTAGTACTGACTAGTGAGAATGACAATTGAATTTACTAGGGGTTGGCCCGGTGGATCAACATATCAACTGGAACATGCTCCTGATAGTGGTGAGTCTAGGCGTTCTAGTCAATGCTAAGAACAACTGGAAGTGTTGAGTTGCTCGATGAGAGCTCAGCTGTTAATTTAGTTGGTCCAGGTCACCAAGCGATTACGTCATGAGGTATTCCGCACATCCTTAAGCTCAGTCAAGAAGAATAGCTCAACAAAGCCGCTGAAAATAGTGGATGAAAAGTACTTGATGAGCCCATAGAACTTTTATTCCAGAAGGTGAATGCACAGACCATGTGTGAGTTGGAGCACGAAAGAGTCAGAGCAACACAAACTTGATGCCGGTAACGGGCGCACAAGTCCAAAACATCCAAGTTAATTTCTGTTCTGTTTTCCAGCACACAGCTCTGATCTCTTCAAATTACATTTGAAAAACCATCAGTTGCAATGAAATCAGAGTTCAACCTTTCAAATGAAAAATACAACCGAGATGGACATTCAAAAGGATCACGGTTCTCTTTTACGGTGTGACGAAAGACTGTCTGCACAGATCATTCCCAGTACTATTTCAGGAAAATATTCCAGTGTCAGCCTCCCTTCAAGTGGAACTTGGATAACTGGGGATTTATTCCAAAGACGACCTGAGTAGTTTAAAAATGTTATATCATCTAACTGTAAAGTGGAACGCACTTTTTTCAGTAGATGTGGGTAAGTTTTTGAATCGTACCAATAAAATTGAAGTAGACTGTGCTGTCCTGAAACACCACTCAAAGTTTGAGGACAAACCTTGCTCATGCTGTAGCATGAGCAGGTATCAGGCAACTTGGGCCATGGTGACATACATATACACACGTTTGCAATCAAATTGCCCAGCTCAGCGAACAAACCAACGACCATCTATGCTACCTGAGCTACCAACATTCTTCTCTATAGCATACATATACAAGTCAGGTGTTCTGGTAATACAAGGGATCGAAACGTCAGACTCGTTTTACCCAGTCCGTTAGTCTGGACGAGTATGAGGTGAAAACCAGCATCTCCAATGTTGAAGAACCCTCTACTAGAAAGAACATGACAACTAACCAAAATATCAAGTTTTGAATACAAAGTAGTCTGTGTTTAACATCACTTCCTCAATGATACTCTTCAGACGGTGAGTAAATAGAAGGATGATCAATCAAACAGCACACATGAAGATGAGAAAGCGAGTGACAGATGACAGCAGACTGATTGCAAGGGCAAGAAAACGTTCATGCACCATGCCTTTCAAAAACAAATTGAAATTTCGCCTCTAGTTGAAAACCACACTTTTTTTCTCCCTGGGAGAAAAGTGTATTTTAAACGGGTCCAAACAATAAGAACGATGGGAAATACAAACAGACACAACAAGACCAATTACGTCTTCGGAAACTAAGCGCGTACTCCAAAGGTCATCTAGGTATCGCATGAAACAGATTATTTGTTCGACATCGTCCAGAAGAGACTATACTAACCAGGCCCTTCAGCCAGTTCCTATTGAGAGGACCAACGTGTAGGAACCCCTCCTACACTATACACCCCATTGTACTAAGGCAACTTCGGATGACAGATCAGTGATTTTAGAGGCTAATGGTCTAAACTCACAGTTGCGCATCAAAAGAACTTTCCATTAACTTTGGGATAAAGGACGTGATTCTGAGAGAAATGTGTACGTACTGAGGTATCTCTAACTTACTAGTGATGTCGTACTTTAGGGATTGTAATGCAGCAAAATCTTTTGGATGGAATAGGGACGAACCATTCACAACTTAACTGACATTCTGAATGTTAGAAATCTGGTACTGAACGAAAGTTGGAATCGATTAGTTGCAACGAAATAGCCTACAAGATGACGCAAACTGTACAACTGAGCGACCAAACAGAAAGGCCACTCAACACGCAGGCAAAGGACACTACTGTAACTCACCTGCAGGGAAGCACAAATTTCCGGTCCAAAATGGTCCAAAGCAAAGGCTGTAGATTGGTCTTTGAGAACTGACATGGTGAGATGTCCGGCTCCTGGATCTCGATGTTTTTGTCTAGCACATTGTTCTGTAGAGCTCCACGTTTGCTCCTATTTTTTGCTGGTCGACAATTCAAAAGCTCATCAATATGGGCCTGGATTTCACTAGAAACTGCTGGTCTTATGACTCGTAGGTGGTCCTCACATTCGATTTTGGCATGTTCGTTTGTTAGGTCAACATTAACTGTGAGGACAGACGTCTCAGGGAATGGTGGAAAACCAAGAGATTGTAAGAGTTCCTCCTTGAGAATGTCCTTTGAAGACTGGATAAATGGGACCTGTGAAATTGGGAGACATTAGAACGCATTTATTTAGGCCATCAAATTAATAGTTGACGAACACGGATCTGAATAACCTTGTAACATTCAAAGCTTGTTAGGATCAGGGTAAATTATGCAACGGCAGCAAATAGTATTTGAGCCAGAAACGTGTATACACAGGAAGTAATGAAATTTACCGCAACAATTCACTCATGCATACCTTGAGGAAACTGGTGCCATCGTACTCGAGTTACTTGGGCAGATGTGGAGTAATATGGAACTGTATTCGAAATCTTTACTTCAAAGTCAAATCAAACTGCGAGAAAAAGTGGTGAAATACAGTCGAACCCATCAAAACCCAAGCCAATTATGTGCCCCGAAACGGTCGACTGCTTACTGCCCGATAGGTGGCGATGACAGTACTCAAAAATTGGTGAACAAGGAGACCCTCATTCAGAAGGAACATTGTTGAAAACTAACGACAATGAATGTTCTCAAAATACGCTATATTGCTGAGACCAGAAACTCTCTGAGAAGCCCTCCAGTCGCTCTCAGAGAGGTGAGGAAGTCAGTTCTGAATTTCAGTTGAACTACAGAAACTATAGTGGTCTCATCAGCAGCAACGTTGCCTGCCGAAAACACAGCTGCCAGGTTGACTGGATGAGCATGAGCGAAAGGAAAGAATGTGTGAAAACAACTTAAGATATCCATCCGTACGTTGTTTCCTCAAGAATAACCCCTTTAGGGGAAACACTCACCAAGCAGACAATTTTTGTCGGCCTGGAATTCGCCGCGGACCCCAGTGAAAGGAAGCTCCGCAATAGCGTACGGGACCCACCTTCTGGTTATTCAGGTGGTCCGTCTAAACCTCTAGAAAAAAAAAAGCCAAAATGGAATCATCCTAGATTATCGATTCAATCCGGTGTGGCGTCAGGCGGTGGACGTCACATACATTGCTGATACAAATCTGCCCTAGGTAATGGGCTCTTGCTCAATGGCCTGGACTTGGCTTGGTAGATATTTCAACCAGGGACAAGTGCGTTGTGTCTCTCATTGGAATGCCACAGTGGTAATGCAGAAAGGATGACGGAGCGCACGATAATTCCATATTTAACGACTCCGTAAAAAAGAACCATTGTTTTCCTTGCTGTGTTTAAGGATAACATTTCGTTGGAAGGCAAGCAGTCTTGCTATCTTTACTGGAGTTTAGTTACGTAGCACAAAGTTACTTGGTCCCAATGACCTGGACTCAATGGACGACGACCGTCGTACAGGTTCCTCATGTTACGACAACGTGCCTCAGTTACAGATATGTAAAAGGAGTGGATATCTGGTGCCTCCTGCATGGATAAAAGAAGCATTCTAATGACAACCTACCGAGATACTGTTAGCTTGGATGCGTTAAGCGGTTGTAGATCAAATGGTTGTCGATCTGCTCGCCGAGCCTTGCAATCGGTTTGCAAACGAGTCGTCATAAAATTGTGCGGAAAATCATCAGTGTGCACTGATGAATCATCCTAATGTGCACTCACAAAAGCTGTTCAGGACCATCGGATACACATTACAATGTCACAATGTTCGTGTTATCACACATCCTATGAACGAGCACCAGCGAAACCACATTGTGGTATTATTTTAGTCCCGGAAAATGCAACAACTCAAGGAAAATCTCAGTCCACCTACGCAACACCACTAGTTTTTATCGGTGCAGAAAACAGTAACACTGACAGCTCGTCACATTATTTACTGGATGTTCAGAGATATTCGGTTCTGACCGGTTCATCTTCTAATCAGTTCTATAATGGTTAGCGTTGGTTGATTTCTAATTGTTCCAAAGTGTCTTGTTTCAACTAGTGTTCACTTGAACCAATGAACCGCATTGATTGGACATTCGACAACCGAGCTGGCCTTCGATCGCATGCTGCGGAAGATTTCGAAAAATGGCTGGTCAAATTCGTGTTGTTATTGGTCGATGGCGTAAAGATGTGGCATTGATCCAGCTTCTTGGTGGTTTGGGTACCCCCAAATAACCATGGAACGTGCGTACTCGATAAAGATAATCATATCTGGTAGTTAATTGGTGTAAACCCGGATACCGCTCAAGGACAAACACGCCTACCTGCTCAGACAGAATAAGTTCGGTGAGCATGATTTGTGTTGGTAGACTAGTGACAACATGCCTGCTGACATGTCGAACGTACGGACTTCAAAATCGGGTACGGTCAAGGATATGCCCTACCGATGGGCAGCTAAACCAAAGTTTACTGCCCTACCACTGGTGTAGACCTGAAAACTCGTACTAGGAAGAGTGGGGGCTGTTCAACCACGAGTGGCATGGATAAAACTGTATCTGAGAAGAGAAAGCACATTTCCTCAGAAAAGCAGGATAACTTTTTGGTCACGTGTGGCACGCGTTCTAGAGAAAATCACTTTGTCCGAATTAAACTGATCAAAGCAAAACCCACAACACTATAGCTAAGTCTTCCAAAACAGATAAAACATACCTGTAGTGCAGATGACAGAAGAGGTTCAACGATCCACTGCCAGGCGACCTTGAGCGATATGCTGTTTCGTCGCCATTTATCGACATCTTGTGTTAAGAAACGAGCGACGGCTTCCGATTGATGTGTGATGAGTCTAGAAGAGCCCGAAGCAATCTCGTCGGCCTTCTGAAGCAATAGTGCCCAAAGGATGTGTTCTCGAAGGATGACGTTCACCGGAGTAACCACCTGGAAAAAGTAGTTTGAAACGGTTATCGTAAACAGTCAGACGAGTGAGCTAGAAGGTATTCTAGGCACTGTATATAGAGTACTATTCTTAATAAAGCCTGTAGCAACTCAACTCAGCTTTGCTTCCGTTAGTACAATCCCCCAACCTATGTGCGAGCAGATTTATGAAGATGATGAAACGGAATCTGGTGACCGGAGACCATACAACTATGATAAAAAAAGAATGGTTGGAAATTCGCCATCAATCAGCCATTAGGCATCTGAAGTTCCCATTGGCTGTTGGAAATCAAGGGAGAGATCAAGGTGATACTCTGTTCGTTTTCACTCGACATCTGTATCAGTGTTGACTAGCAGAAAATAAGAGTTCGATGAGTAGCACCCGGAGATAGACACTGTCCGAATTTCGTTCAATCCTCATTTTTTCCACCGTCGTTAAATGTCTCAACGAACACTAATGAGCAATTTTAACCTTGTTCCATAAAAAATTATTATGGTAAGGCAAAGCTAAACGTGTGCAGAGTGGCCTCACAGAAGACAACCACTCTGGGTTTTTCAGATCGATAGTACACAACATTACCAAACTTTCGCCAAGAACTGCATAAATAAGTTCAAACGACTACAGCTCATTCTCATCATGAGGTCACCATTTTCCGTCTTCTAAACAGTAAAGCTAGATGACCGTAACGTAACGTGGTTAACGATTGACAAGGTCTCCCATCGAGTCCGCTGACAAATTCTTGTAAGCGGGACAACGAACCAGGGAGGCGTTTCGTTGCTTCGCCGGGTAAATACAGTGCAAGGGTTTTAAGATATCCCGTTCTTCGCATAACCTTGTTTAGCTTGTGAAAACCTTTGGATTCTCGGTATTTCAAATCACAATTTAAATCTTAAGCATTTCGATCAAGATCGTCTGTTAGGTCGTCTACGTCAGTATTATTTACATTGATCCTTCAGTGCAGCTAGAACGTTATAAGGCGGTCTCAAGACTTACACGTTACTACACCATTTCACAGCCTCCAGCAGTATCGTGTATGCTTATTGCAATTGGTTGGTTGGATTTTGCCACGCCAACACATACTTGCAAACATATTTTCCGACTGAAGCACTCGGATTAATTACTGTCACCGCCAAGTATTCGACTTTTGGGAATAATGTATTTCTTGGTATCTAGCCCTTAATGCCATTATCTTGCACCATTGGATCAGCAAGATTCCAACAGCCATAAGGTGTATCCGGCAACTGGTCACAAGTTAGCCTGCCGAATTGACTCGGGTAAATGTGGAAAACGATTCATCTCTATCGCACAGTCAAAATCAGTGCTACATCGCATCAATGTGCTGACGATGAAAAGCTAGTACGTTTGACTGTCCCTACTCCGATGACGTCCACCACTAACTATGAAAATGTCATTTCGGCCATCTTCGCTATCAAAGTAAGTGGTTAGACTTGAACGAATTCCAACCGTCAATTGATGCATAACCGGCCGATGTACTTCTATTGTGTCAAAGTGCAGCTGTTGACGGAAATCACAACAAGAGTGATTGAGTAGCTACGGATGAAATTCGAAAACAATTCCACAAGCCTTCCAGCAATAGCCAACTTGTCACACGACAAGCCACGGATGAGTTAATAAATCCATTATGAGTGATGGATGGAAAAAAAAACTGGAAAACGGTGGGAATATAGTAAAAAAACGTTTCCTCAAGCCTACAGGTGAGAGTGACAGTATGACGACTGTATATCACACAACCGTTGAGAAAATGGCACAAAGTATGAGGAATCAGTCGAGCTGGAAACTGCACTAATTGGAAGAAGGCGAACGAGGTGAGCATCTCGTCAAACATAAAATCAAATTGGGTACTCCAGCCCCGGAGTCTTCAAACATTTCTAACCATTTCGACATAAATTCGTGGGACCCGATGAAGAGTAGAGTTAAATTACACAACAACGACGAATTAGCGTGATCAATATTGTCATACAGGCATCAAATAATCTAATATCAGTAAACTTGGAGCACAGCAAATCGATGTATAGCAAGGACAAGACTATCATGTTACGAGACGAGGCGAAATGAGTTTTCATCCTTAAGTCGTAGTCTCAGTCATCATGCCTTTAAATGACAGTCATCCAACTTGGTGTGGTAAGGGGATTTCGCATACTTTTCGTCCTTGGAGTGTTTTTTTAAACAATGAACTCCCTTGAACGAAAACATCCGCAGAACCGACCAAAGGCATTCCAAATTTTAAGGTACCTTCCCTCCAGGGGAGTTGTACTTCTTGACCATACATAGGTCAAAGCGCGCGCAGTAGTGAAAGTCAAGTCATTTATACATTATTCATAAGGTTGCTGAAACCTCTTCGACAGCGCAAGACCGGTTCCATCTTTCTTGGGATTCATCAGGTAGGCGCAGTTTCCGAGTTTCCGTCAACCTTATGTTCTACTTGGACCCAAATTGCAAGAATTTCCACGTATACACTCATTTGCATACCAATTTGGTTTTGACGGGAGACTCACCTGCAACTCAGATGAATCTCTCGTTTATGATGTTCCCAATCCGCTTACTTCATTCGTAAGCCACTTATGAACCTTAGCCACCTCGATTTAACTGTACGAGCCTCTGAAACGCTTTTCCAAGTCTTATTGAGCATGAAAGTTCGCAATGAATGGCATTCATCAATGTTGCCATAATATAATAATGCCGATGTAATCATGCATAATTGTGAGGTTTCTTGCTACCTTCCTCAGGCCCATGAGTGTCATCTGCAAGATAAGATTTTACACGTTTGATCACAACAAGATCCCGAAATGCACGTAATGACATGCTTCGGCAACCGTGCAGCTACAGTGATGACAGCGTCTTGAGACTGCGGTGGTGATGTTATCAACTGCGAACAGGCTCAGCAAGACTGAATGATACTCATAGGGGTGACCCTACGGCAAGAACCGTTGTTATGGGAACCGTACGCAAGCCTGTCGGACAGAAAATCGTTAATCAACACATTCGACCGGACGAATTTCGTCGCCTCCCCCCCATCCACCGTCAGTTTAAAAGTGGTTTTCTCCACCTTAGACAGCGATGATCTGAACACGACCGTTAACTGACTCAAAGGAATCGTGATTTCCATCAAATCACGAACGTAACCTAGCACTGACTGTCGACAGCATCTACGTACACAGAAACTGAGTTGTTCTGTCATGCAGTGAAAGATCAGCTCCAGTGCAAACGCTTCTCTCCAAATCGGAAACACTTCGGTTGCAATTACAGCTGCCGTAGTAAAACTGGGTGAATCTTTCTGAATGTGCGAGATCCCCGTTTCGCAAACGATGGCGAAATTTCTCGTTGAAGATGTCATCTGGCTAGAAATCAATGAGCTACATTTACAGTTCAGTCGCAAGCAATAAGGTCAAAATAAAGTTTAAAACCACCCAATGCTTAAAACAAAAATGAGTGGCGCTGTGTCCTGCCTTAGTGAGAGTTAATCACACAGCTAATCAGCCACCCGTGGCCAAACGCTCAAGTGCTCAAACACTGGCCGGAAGGTCGCGAGTTCGAAATTCACTGAGTTTTGTGAGATGAACATTGCTGATGAGTCCCAAAGGGGATGGAAAAACTGTACAGTGCTTCTCGGCTTTTCAGCATAGATTGGCTTTGCTGGCAGGATGAAATCTCCATTGAAGATGAAAGTACTTTCAAAGCCTCCTGGTTTCGTCATTTTCGGGGCTCATCAGAAACATGTAGCCCCTAACCGGCATCACCGTCATTCTCACTTCGTATTTGAAAATCTAACTGGAGTTAAATATTTATTTGCAAATTAGGATAACATTGACGGAAGGCAGAGATTGGACTCGATTAATTCGCTGGTTTATGCCATTTTTTTCAACTGAGTGTGGTGCATCTCTGGGACACCAAAGTATTTCTCCTTAGTAAGATACCACTTATAAATTTGATGAAAATTCATCAACAGCTCACGACGGGTTTCGTCTTTTTACGGCTAATCAGATAGTATAGTGAGTCCCCCCTGGGACCCTCGTAACACCTTCTTAATTTCCAAATGAGTAATTGATCAAACACCCTTCTTCCTTTGAAAGAGGCATCCAAGGCGCTTCTGGAATCCTTCGTTGTCCTAGGCATTATGTTGACCGGGAAAGTGAAGATGCAACTCTTTGGTAATTTCATCCCAAAATTTCTTACAATAATGAAAATGAACAAGGCTTACAACCTCCAATTGGTAATAAACAAGCAACCTTGTCATACTGCTAAAACAGCAACCAATCACAAGGTTTTCTCTTGAGGCTTTGGGTTTTCCACCTAAGCAAGCGAGACGTCAAATTTAATATTTTGAGCACTGACATCAATCAGAGCAGGGGAGCTAGTCAGTAAGGAATCTGAGACATTACAGCCACTGGGCGGTCTTGCATCCGAGAAACAACAATTAGAAGAACTGTGATTATGCCTGCAATTGATTGAATGTAATCATTACCAGATTAGAAAAAATTCCGTAAATGATGATAGGCCGATGCAGAACGAATATTATGACGCACTTTGCTTCGATCGGCTACGCGACTGCTGGTGCACAGAGAAATTCGGTATAGCTGTGGTAACAGCCAACCATAGTTGGTTTACTCAGAAACCAAACGAAATTGGGACGATAGGAAAAAGTGGACTGACTCACTTTCAGGATACAAGCAGAGTATTCAAAGGTTGACGACTGGATCTTATACGCAACGGTTTCAAGTAGTTGACTCGTGGGTGGTACATCAACGCGATTCAAAGTAAGTTGGCAAAGTGACGGGTGGTGTAGCAGGCCACAACAGGCAGGACAAATGGGTTTCTCTCGTACACCGTCCTCCGCACTGAGCACATCGGTCTGGCAACTACTTTCTGCACCGTGCAGAAGTCGAACTACACACCGTGAACAGCAACCTAGCCCACGCAGCACAACAGACGCGTCACTCTCGCTGGCGACTAATGTCATTCACAACAGGTTAAATTGCTGAAAGTGTAGAAAAAAGACTTGATAGGAAGGTGCAAAATGAACGCATCGGACCTAGTATACAGTCACGAACGTAGAAATGGCGTGATCCATCACGGTAAACAACTCATCAAAGCTGAAAGACGACGCATGTTTCGAGATGTCAACAGTTGAATTACTCTGTTCAGTCGTACACATGGATAATCTGGACTTATGTGTAAAAAGCCACACTAAGGCCACTAAGTCACACCAAAGCCTTGAACAAAGTGTCGGGTAGGATCAGTTCCAGGGTGAGCAGATAGTCCGCATCAGTTACTTTTATGTACACAGTGTAGGTGTCTGTGTTCTGGTTAACATTGTTGCAGATAAGGCCAATAGTTTAGGGTTTTAGTGGCACAGCAAAATTTTGAATACCCGGGAATTTTCAACAATGTGAACTGTTCCAGAAGTATGTTGAACCCCAGTTACCGGTCACTGATCGTGTGTGCTGCGAGCCGCACGGATCCTAGTAACAAATGCGGCAAAAAATTCTATTATCCTTTGATAGACACCGGTACGTTCTGCCAAAAGACACTGGAGCCTAGCGGGAGTGAGGCTCCTAGGTTGGGGGAAGTATACTAGTGGGGTTCACGAAACGGAACTTTGAGTCACGCGTAGGCTTGATGATGACATCAAAAGAAAGAACTGGAGAATTATCGAAACATCAAGTTGGACTCAATACATAGTGTAAATAACATAGAAAAAGAAAGGCGCTCGCATTCAAATAAACCTCAACTAATGAATATCAAGTCCAGATGGTCATGAGAAATAAGGACAATTATCAAATTTCAACATGACATCGAGCTGCTGGTCGACTGTCACTAATCCGGTACTGTGCCACGTGTCTGACAGGATCACACAATGAATCGTTTCCATGACATGACTTGCAGTGGATAATGTTGGAGTGTGGGTTTGTTGTTGGGTCAGGTATTGCATTGTTTCCGTTAGGCACGTTATCCTTTGTAAAAAAGGTCATCCGGTCTAACCGACGTAGGTGTCACTGTAGTTGCTAGGTGACAAGAGAGCAGAGTGGCTGGGTCGACTTCGACGGGGCTAGACACATCTGTACGACAGACCAACTGCCAAAAAAGAATTCGCTACTCAAAACCCCAAGCAGAAAACGGGTATCTTGATAGATCCAATGTGTCACGCATCCAACAGAAACAATCGTGTGGACATGTATATGTCGTACATAGCGAAGCCGTATTCTGTTTGCCGTTTATGGACGATTGCATGGTCTCGGATATTGGTCGAAAATCAAACTAGTCAGTAGCACAATTACACCTCACCTCAATCGTCAAAGCACCATTGGTTTAACCTCCGGTACTGACAATAACTGATATACAGCTGTGATTAGACCTATACCGGTGGAACCGACCAACGGTTGTCGTATGGGCTAGTCAAATGGCTAACTCAGCAACAGTCACCGGTCATGCACTGCAAGTCACCCAGTGGAAGCCAGTTGTTTGTGTGGCGCATAATCCGCATATTAGGCTTCTTGAGATCGATGGAACACTTATGATCAGTCTTCCCCTCACGAAAATTGTCGAGACGAAACAGTGTACATCTTAGAATTGATTGCTCAAAGTGCTCTTCCGTTCGTTCCTATTTTTTGTTCCCAAATGCTAAAAGTGTACGTGCGTTTTCCATCCGCAACCGATGAAAACAAATGAAGTGCTAGAATCTCGTAACTATCCAACTTCGTCACCCAGACGCCTGGGATCGTTCTACCAACTACACAGAATATATGAATGGATTGGGATGGAAGTAACGCAACATGATCCTGATTCTTCTAGTGGCGCCACTTGCTACGAAAATTGAGTAGGCGGCTAAATCGATGTGAAGCCGCACATTCCAAGCTTGTGTTGACTACAGCTGTAACCCATCTCCCTTTTCACAAAAGTGGTATCACAAACCCCGCTCTTCCGTCGGTCACCGAGCGCAATTTCAGATTTTTTCCAAATTCTCGATCGCCAACAGAGATGTACTTATTTGTGCATTGTTCCCGGCGTTTACCTTACTGTCAGTGCCAGAAATACATGTATGCGTTAATCTTTAATATACATATCAGAACACGGAGTGCAGCATTGAGACCATGAATGGAAAGAAGCAACGCAAACAGATTTGATGATGAGGGAATATCGCACGATGCAATCTGAACTGGATGTCGAGCCATGCCACTCCTTGAACCGTGAAGGTATAGCCAAACCATTTCTGTGTTCTTTTATGATCTAAAGACCAATTCCGAAATAACTACTTTGGAATGGAAAACAGGTAAATCAAAGTGCGCCGCCTAAATGTTCAAGTAACACATATCGCTTAAAAAACCTATTCTTTTACCGAATTCTCCTCGTCTCTCAAGAAGGAAAGCGGTGATCAATCCGGCTTGTCGTACATCCTGATTGGTACGTCAGATGAATTAGTTCGTTGAATTCAACTTTCCGAAAGATTTTGTACCTAACAAACAGCCGAAGAAAAGTGCCCTACAAAGCGGATGAATGGTGGTTGAGATGGCGTAGTACATCCAAACTTGACCACTAAGATTGACATAAACACAACTCGCATTCAGATAAAAATCACAAGCGAACTTATCACACTGCCAGCGCCGAATAATTAGAACCTTAAGGAAATAGAAACGTCCACTAAATAAAAAAAAACATTGAATTCATATTCGCTATAGATAGATGAAATCGGCGGCTGTGTTGCTGGAGGTAAGAATATCAACTTTGAACCGTGAACATTGGGGCGATCGAAACTCATCTGGTGAGTTTCAAATAGGATGGAGCGTACAGTAGGTTGGTTAATCACAATCGACCACTTCTACTTCCTGTGCAACGGAAATAGTTCACTCTCGTGTCTAAGGATTGAGCATCATTGAGAACTAATCCATCCGATGAGCTAGAACGACTGAAGTGCTTGTATAGTGCACGACATGTCGGATTTTTATGTATGTCTGACTAGCTCTTTCGACCTAACAACTAAGTTTCAACTAACGGGTTTGAGCTCCTTTCTAAACTCGCAGTTTCGAAGGAGCAGTTTATCATGATAATTGCACTACGTGAATGATATGCAACCGACGATTACACCAGGGCAGTTTCTGCCAACCGACCAACCAACAGGGACTGCAAAATGATACCGAAAAACCATTGAGCTCGTAGAATCTGGTCAACGTATTCGGCAGCCAAGTCGACAAAGTGGAGTGCTAGGGTATGATTGGGCGCTGCAGTTTTATCGAAATGGACAAGGTGACCAAAATGTATCAAAAGCATTGTTTTCCTCCGATGCAGCCATATGCCTAAAATCTTTCGGCACAGTTGACTGCATCTTTCAAAGCTATATTCAGGGCTTCACTAAAATGTATTTATAACCTAGTTGTCTAGAACATTCCCATATGTATTTGTCACCGCAACAAAAATGGCACCATATCCACGTATTGGTTCTGTGAACGGGATACTCCGAGTCAAACATAGGCCGTAATTTGACCGCTGTAGTGCAGGCACTAGTCTTGTGTCCTGAGGCAAGCCAGTCGAAACAAACGAACAAGTCGATTGGACGAATGTGTCGCGAACCGACTACGGACCCACAGAAGTCACGTCCTAATTGGTCAGAATATAAGCCAGTCAGAACTAAGCATTTTGAGTTTGATGCCATCGCGAAGAGTCTAACTCGGTCTTACTGGAAATTATGTGATAACTCTATAAATACGGTTGCACCAGTTTTCCTTCGTCTCCACTACAGGCTATCTCAAGCTACATTGCCTTTTGATAGTGGGCAGAACAGCACGCCAAGGAGTTGTAATAGAAAACACACTGATAGCAGGTTTCCCGCGCAGCGAATTGGTGCGAATGTAGATGCACCGTAAAGAATACCCATTGAATATTGAGGTTTAGGTTGAGAATCTTCCTGTTAGATAGTCTCCAGCGATGAATCGTTTTGATTCTGTTGGGTGATATCTTGACTAAGTAGCGTTTGAGACAAATTCCGGTGAAGATTGGAGGCTGGAGATATCGGCTTCTTGAAATGCATTTGCGGTAAAATGCTCTCTAGAACTTGCCATATAAATCTTTGTTGATCAGCAGACCTGAAAATGGAGGACTTCGTTTCAGAAAAGTTTGACAATCGATGGACTTATTGCTGGGTAAAGTTTGGCCATTGAAGCAGAAGCCTCATTAGGCCAGGGGAGCAAGTTACCAGATTGACTACCTGTAAGGCAGAAAAACAGCCAATTAGCGAGACTATTCCAGACTAGAACAACAAATCAGTGTTGAATGTAGGTTTAGGTTTGCTGTTGACCGGCTGAGTTTTACAACTGATGCTTCTTTGAGGAAGTTAGAATTCAACATCAATTCGGATCGGCTGTGAAACTTTGATCCGCCAGCGCAGGACACTTCAGCTGATGATTCTTCTTGAATGTCGTTCCCATATTTTGTTGGCCTCCGAGGGTTGGTAAGCGACATAAATTGCCTACACGGATTTCGGTCGGTACTTCAGATCAAAACAACGTAAGTAGGAGACCCTCTTCGTTGAAAACCGAATATGACCACGAATCAACGCTTGCCAGTTCCACACCTGCTATTGTTAATACTGAATTTTTGTGATTTTCATTGTTACGACAAACAGTTGATGTTACGTGGATCGTAGTCCCCGCCTCAAAACTTTAAAAGCTAAATCCGCCTTTTGTCCCGCATTTGATGCATGTTCAACTATTGATGAGTCGTTGAACAGTGCTCAATATTTTTCTATTTCATGGTGGTCTGTTCATTTTCTCTTGTGCTCACCGAGTCTGGTGTGAAATTTTCTGGTTGTCTGTCCTATGTTATCCTAAGTGCAATTGTCGCATTTGATTTTGCAAACAGTCAATGATTCCATCCAATGGAAAGCAATGCTTCGATTGCACCAATACACAGCTCAGTGATTTCTCTGTGGAACGTCACTCCTATACTAGCCACATTTTTCACCCTCCTAATGACTTAAGTTAGCCCTGATTTGTATGGAAGAACAGCTGTTCCGATCGACTACTCATCGAGCCTGGCTGTGGATGCATTTTTTGCAAGTGGTGCTTAATCAAACTAACTGGATATCCAGCATGTTCTCATACTGTAATTTTGGTTGTTTTTCGAAAACCTGTGCTCAGACAAGTGAATGCATACTTGCAAGACAAATTTGGGAATAGAGGGCACGGTGCATAAGTACATAGCTGAGGGACCAACTGAAAGTAGAAGTGACTTAGCTAGACTCAAACTTGAGGGAAACGATGTGGTCCTGCTCGAACACTTGAGGTAACGTGAAGATGTACTTAGCGTGAGACTATGCCTAATGTTCTCGAATTCGCTCTTCATTTAACGACGTTGGGTACCGCGATATTACTCAAGTCAGGGCGCCTTTATAATCGGTGTGGTTACTTCGTGCGGACTGTTCGATTTGGCATGATGATTTATTAGCTCCAGTTGTCTGGAACGCGTTCTTGTTTTAAAATAAGCTCAAATAGTTAAGACAGAGTACAAGGGTTCGCCACAGTCTTTAAGTGCCGTAGGTGGAGGCTCATCAGGCCCGACAGTTAGATGGGGATTCCAGACAGAAAAGCATATCAGTAGTTCACGGACTGAGGAGCTAAACATACCACGGCTCAAATGTAAGACAGCGGCAGAGAAGCCGTCAATCTGCTAAACTATCGCAAATCTACTGGCCTTAAACTTCCAATATCATCCTTAGTTTAACAACGGATGTCCTGGGTTTTGCACTGCGAAGTAGCTGAAGCATTTGTACACTCACTGTTCCATTAGCTTCCTATATTTTCGGAGGCTTCTCAGTGCACTACGCCTTCTGATCGTCGAACAAGCTGCGTGTCAGCCATCGTCTAACAGGCCGTCAGGTCGGGTTATACTTGGATTTCGAAGGAGTGCTTTGTATAAAATAATGGAAGTGACGACCCTGAGTTCCAATGGTTGGTGTGTGCGCGTCAATTTGTAAGTCTATAAGAAGGCCGTTTTTGCCGTATCACTGAAGGTTTTGTCACGTTTTCTGGCCTATTGGTCCGACAACCTTCTCGGTTGTCGAACGGGAAATTTTTGGATTTTATCCAGGATGAGGAAATCATCATAATGAACATGTATACTCCAGTATGATGAGCAATCAAGCACAGAGCCTTGACGGCGGTGATCAGCTTGGCTTTATCTTTGTTGAAGAGTAAAGAGAAGACAGGCAGCACAACGCATCTTTGGCGACCAAACCCATCACTGCTGAGAGGTGGTGATCAGTACAGTTGTAAAGGACGTTCACGCTACCATGACGCCTTGCGTCTAAACGTGCCGCCACGTCGTATCTCTGTCGAAGTGAGGCGCCCCACTTGTGCACTGAGATCGACAGTGACTAAGACTGCATCAGAACTCTCCATGGTGAATGAAATGGTTCAAAGGCAGCTTGTTAACAAACTCGCTTTAGGGTTCGAACACTAAAACCTGCAATGAACATGGAGGGAAAAGGTCGGATTACTGGAAGTTGGCGGTAACCCGTAATCCGTCAGTTCCATGGGTGTCTGGTTGAAGTGCCTACATCCAAGATCTACGGAAATGGGGGGGGGGAGGAGTTAACGGGAAATAGTGCGAAGATATGGGGTATCAATAATCGCGTGGTTTCGCCTATCTGTCCCGACAAACAGCGATTAGGACACCTAGGCTGACATCACCGCTTGATGGTTGATGTGGCGTTTGTTGTTTGTGCATTGCATTGTCATACGTGTACTGAGATCGTATCAGGAGGCCTAAGTCTGGACATGGGAACGACTAGAGCGCTCAGTCAAAGCCTTTGGCTAAAAAGCCTAGCTGTAATGCGGTAGTGGTGGGCACAATAGTCCAATTAATTAGGAACCCGTCGCCACACTTATTCAAACCACTAAAAAGGGGATTTCCCAGACTTCCACCGATTGACGAGTTCTGTGGGAGAGATTGTGTATGCCACATGTATATGCGGTAGTGTGGCTCAATGGGTTACTGATATTTGTAAAGAGTCGCACGACGGTAAGATGCAAACCGTTCGCAACAGGTTGTGCAGAATGCATGGATATCAAAAATTTACAAGGGTAAACCGGTCTCCGTTGCTGATTGGAATATCATCCATGCGGGTTGTAGAATGTAGCCACGTTAAATTTATTTGAAAGTTGCTTTTTGGTCTCTTCGGGAAATATGCCAGCTAAATTCTGGCCTAAGGAGGTTCCTATTGTGGCACCACTAATCCGAATAGAGGTTGAATCCCGTAAGAGCTTAATACACCTGTTAGGATATTGTCCCAGAAAAGAGCTAATCAATCACTCATCTAATTCCAGAAGTGTACCAACCTATCGCAAGCATTTTGAAGCGCCTACAACTCCAAACGCTCCATCAGATAGTATGAAGAGAAACTGACCGAACAGAGACCGTTGACATCGATCAACCACCGTTCCTTGATACGTCTCCAACCAAGCACAGAGGGAGTGGGTCACGGGGATCCCATCCTGGAAGGAAGACTGTACTAACAGCACCAAAACTCACGGCAATATCTTTCACCAAGTCACACGTCGTCACATTTGGGGTATTCTGAAGAAGGCATGCAGAAAAACATTCGTCTAAGTAGATAATGATTCAGCAAACACGACGCACGGTCGAGCCACCGCAGTTGATGACGTTGATGTTACCCGAGACCGAGGCGCGTGCTGTATAACTGAACATCTGTCTTCTGATTACCTTGGTAGATATTCGCGAACGCCATTCAATACCAGAAACTTCTGAAGACAGCTGAGAATATCTGCCAACAGAGACCACGTTTCGCAAGCATACAAGACAGCTCTATGGTCTGGTACAAGCGGCTCTTGATACCCAGTGACATACCTTTTGATACCACAGGTGACGCAGATCGGCAATCGAGCCTGGCTCGTGTACTGGCTTCACCAGGCACATTGTCGTCAGAGCTAATACAACCACCAAGGTACGTAAAGTTACCTACAACTTCCAGTACACATGCTTGAATTACAAGGGGCACGTTCAGAGACTGCATATCCTGAAGCATGACTTCACACATCATAGATACAAAGTGTATGCCGAGAGACGGTATGATGACGGTCAGTTTATTCACTCACACAGCCTCTCGTACCAGGCTGGCTAATGAGTAGAGGTCTGACTAACAGTCTCCTGGTCCTCCAGGTCGGGGGTTGGAAGGTGTGACGACTTGCTCCTTGAAAAAGTAGGCCGGTCTGACGGTCTGACGTCAATCAACGCTGCCTTGCGGTTGGGCTTTTGAGCCAAAGGTTTCGGTTTAGGACCCAATTGTCTTCCTGTCCAGGTCTGGATGACCTAGCAGTATCCAGCCCACATACGATCATGAATTGCACACATACATATGATCTCATACCACGTCCGCCGTCACGTGGTGCAATCATTCGGATGGGCTTTCTTTAATAATAGTAATAATAATAATAGTCGTTCGGCTGTAATACCCTTTCAGTGCTTGGTTGCTACACCAACCAAAGGAAGCATGAGGGCTGAGATACCATCAGCTTGTCCAAGCCTAGACAGCAGTCGAGATGCCAGAGTTGGATTTGAACGACGGACCTTCCGGTCAGTAAGTTCGCACCTCAACTACTGAGCTTTCTCGTCTTACTTGCTGCATGCAATTTTAAAAACTGTCTAGCGCCCGCCTCACTGAAAATCGATGAAGATGGACTCAAACTGAGAGTAAACATCCATGCCGAATACCAACCTTAGCAGGGGAACTTTAAGAGAGATCTCCAACAACCATGGGCCGCACAAAACCAAGGATGACCATTTGGCAGTCCTGCGATGCGCAAAACCAAAGATTGGATTTCTCAAGTCCTTAAATCGTATTCAAAAACAACAATCGCAAAACTAATGGTTTGGAAAAGATACCTGCGGGATCATTTCAAGTGAATGCTGTTCGAGGAACACCACCCATAACGCTGAACCTAATGTGAACAGGGGTATAGTTTTTAGGACCAAATAAATTTATTCTAATAATGGGGAAGCGGAGAATCTAAGTCATCTTACATCAGCTCACCCTCCAATTCAACTTTAGCTCTATGAGTATAGCCACAACAATTGGTTGTCCATCTTCGTTGCTATCGTTGATTTCATGATTCAGCAATCCCAGAACGATCAATTTTCTGATGACGCTTTAGGCGGAAGTTCACAGACACTGAGAAAATTACCTAGTTAACCGGACCTAACTCCTGAAATAACCATTTCGTCAGCACGTAACCCTCATGAGTTACGTTCAAAGCTGTCACCTAACTTCGTGACGTTTATGCACCTAACCACCACGAATCAGCCCATAGATTGTGGATCTTGTCTTTAACCCAAAAACGTGCACTAGCTAAAATGCCCCCGCTTGGTACAACCGATTCCCTAGTTGTCTTGAAACATGAGTGGAAAAAAATTACGAGTTTCCATCGATTTACCTTAAGTTATCGCGATCTCATTTTTTCGTTGCCTACAGATATTCGCAACAGTTTGGGCGCCAAATATAGACGCCCCGTGCGATCCAGTCATGACATTTGCAATTGGCTTATCACTAGTTAATGTGAAGTGACGTCACCAACAACTGACGAGGTAGAAAATTGTGGTCGTACAAATGTGAGAAGCCAGTATTCACCTGCCAGCTAATTTCAATGGAAAAGGCAGAAAACGCATGTCAGTTTGGAATCAAAATCAAATATGCGATCTCAGAGATTACCGAAGTTCGGCGTGAAATACAAATTTCCCCGACAACTATGAATACAAATCGCCCATACAATAGCTACAACGAGGTAACTGGTTTCACAAAAAAAAAACAATTCAAATAGAACAGTTTCATTGTTTACTAAGTTTGTTATAATGGAAACCAAGCCTCCCATCTTACCTCATTTTGTAACAGTGTGGGGTCGATGATGCAGGCTAAACTATCACCCTGGCACCCATTGACTCACTTAGTTTTCCACCAAATCCGGTTTTCAAAGCTAATGCGCCTTTTTACCGCGTCCCGGTGAATGATGCAAATAGTTCGACATTTTCCCTTAAAACTATACTCGCCCATGTATGAACAAGCATATCCGTGGTCTAGTTGGCTAGCCGAAAAGGACAACTGATCAGTCGGTCAGTCTTCTCGCCAGCCAACAAACACGCGGAGCAACAGATGGTAAGCAACTGTATCACAATGTCAAGACAAGCGATAACTCTGCGCGTCAGGTAACACCTCACACATCCGCACGGGTGGTGTGACGAAGCCATCAGGAAAAAGAGACGGACCTTCACCGATAAGACTCTAAACGTGTGGCTTGGCACATCAATCATTGGGAATACTCTTCTTCCGTTCAAAATATGACCACCACTGTAGTACCATAGAATTCGCTTAGCTTTCTCGAGGGCGAAACAGGTATGCAGTACTGTATAACTTGAAAGCATGTAACAAACCAGGTATTACCAGGAGGCTACCAAGGGAAGCAACATACTGAGCAACTTCCAGTACTCACACGATCGTGAAATAAGACCAGAAACGAATATTCAGTTATGCACTTCCTCTGTACTGTTGAATACGAGCAAGACACTCTGTGGGAGGGTTCGGTCAATCAAACAGGCACCGAACCATGAGAAATGTACAATAAGATCCACAGGTGCGACTGGATTGACTACACCGTGTTACACACCGTGGAAAAGTGTCTGAAAGACATGGGCTGGTGACCTATTTAAAACTGACTGAAAATAAAATGACAGAGGCGATGCCACAGCCTCAAAACGGATCAGATGTCAGTTACGTTGTACAGAAAAAATGCGCAAGCTGACTTAAATGGATTAATGAAATTACGAAGAAGCACATGATTCATCAACAAGGCTATGAATACACTTACGCAAGATGATATTCTTAAAACATGTAGAAAAATAAAGTCAGCTTGAACATTGACTGAGGCGAGGGGAAATGCATTACAGTGAAGTCCGCTTGGCTTTCGAATGGGCCTCTCTGTTCCTTTCACCGCTAGCTATTGACCAAGCCCTCTGGCGAGGTCGAACATCGTCGACGGAATCTGGAGAGGAGCAGCACGAACGACGGCGGTCTAGTGGTGGGGACCAAATGAGCTGGTGCGAATCTTTATTATGTGAGCGTTCCAGTCGAGGCATTGGCCTTCCCCACCAAGCCAGACGAGCATCAGCAAATATGAACTCAAAGCACATACGTTGATGTTTAGCAGGAAAACAATAGAGGAATGCAACTTCTCGGAGGCTATGCGAAGGTTCTAAACATTCACCATCGAGATAAAAATCGACGACTAGTTTATGCGGGTCAATCTGATATTTTGCCAGAATCAAATGGTGCAAGCTCTGAACGGTGACTACGGACGGACACAACAAATAAACTGTTTCAAGTTCGCACTCTCCAGGAGTAGGAGAAGTTGAAGCCGATGTCGTCTCATTTTCACAACTGCGATTGAACGTATGTATGAGGGGTTTGGAAGCGCTGAATTGTGTATCTGGGATTGTGGGGATGTGAGTAAGGGCAACGCTTATAAATTCGTCTTCACCCAACAGGTAGGAGACGGAGCTTGGAACTTTTGTGTACGACGGCACGTGCTTTCCGGAAATTTGGCGGGATGTGGGCAATGCAGACTGGTTTCGGGACAAGGATCGGGTAGCGAGGGCAGTGGGTAAAGGGGGGTGAGAAAAGGCTGTGGAAGAGAGAGGGCAGAGGCAAAGCACATAGTATCAGGGAAGCATAGGAAGAAAATGGATGTTAACACCATGTAAAAGCCACAAAAGCCCGAAATTTCGATCGGGAATTGGTAATTCTGAACAAATAACGTAACCAATTAAAAATGACAGGAAAGACGCGGGGAACAAGCCCAGAATACATAATCTCACACCTCATCGGTCAGGCAAGAGATGCCACTTTCAAGGGGCAGAAACATCATGGTTGCATCCTTTCAGTAGTGCTGTAAGTATTATGAATGCAATTAAAATTTCAATAAGAGATGTAACCAGAGAAGTGCTCAGCCACACGGTTGAACTAGTTCACTTTAAGATGGAAGCCATGTTGTTTACTGGGGAAACCAGTTGTCAGCCTTGTCAGGACTGCGAAAAACGATTGGCCCAGCGCCAATGATTTAATTGAGAACTATTCGGCAAACTCATCGATGTTTGATAAACCCAACTTACAGAAAAACCTTCTGTATACTCAATGGGCTGAAAGAGGGTTATGCAAAAACGACGCGGGAAAATAATCCGTTTACACGATGGGTGACATCGATGGAATATTTTATGTGGGCTACCCGGGGTAGATGAGATAGCAGGTCACGAAGTGCTAACAACAAAAAGTGAAGGAATACGACACATTGTTAGGTACCTTCCACAAAAAGTATCGTAAGGGTAGTGAAAAGAACTGTTCATGCTTCATTCAACTGTTTGTTTGCTAGATTATTTATAACGCGACCACTTGGTTAGTGAGAATTTTGCATATCTGAAGATGTCGTTAAACATGATGCGAAACAGGACAGGTGAACCATAAATATTTTTTGAAATTATTTCTTATTAACAGTTACTGTGGTACTTTCACACAAAATCGCGCCACATCCACCAACCTTTGGGTGGGCACGTGACATGGACCTTCTACCGAATGGTGTCCACACTTGTTTGTTCAGGTTTATCACTGAGCAGCTCATGTTGACTTTAGTTATCAGCTATCAGTAACGCAACGATGAGAACACAGTTCGATTCCACCGAAATGTTGTGCAAGTGAAATTCCCTTCCTTCAGCATGGCGGAATTATGCATATCAAATTTAGTCGGCCAACGCACATTGGATTCGAAAGAGGCTTCGGTTATGAAAATCGACGAAAAACGTGCAGAAGTGCCAAGTGGATTCCATTAAACTAGTCTTTTCGAAAGCAGGATCACTTCTTTAAAGTAGCCGAAAGGGTGTTGATCAGTAGAGGTTTGTGTGCCAGCAACTATCGCTTACATCTTGCCGAAAAACAGACTGGTGGCTAGGAAAACATAGCGTGTGTTACGATAAAGCACTCATTCAAACCCTCATGTACATCGGTCGTAAGACACAAACACTCACTTTAACAAACAAAAAACTTAGAACAGATACTCAATACTGATTTAGCATGCCCGTCGAAGGATATCTTGGTGAGTGTTTCTGCGTCTGTCTTAAAACTCAGCAAAACTGTTAGCTGGGCGCGTGAACGTTAGCCAGAAATAAATCCACGGAAAGGGCTCGAGATATCTCAGTGGTTAGGGCGCCGTCTTACGGACCGGAGGGTCCGTGGTTCGAACTCAAACTCGACTACTGCTGTCTAGGCTTAAGTAACCTAGCAGTATCCCAGCCCGCGTACCTTTTTCCGGTTGGCATGGCAGCTAGGCACCGAAAGGGTGCTACAGCTAAAGGACTTACATTAACCCAAGGAAACTTGGCTAAAACTATTAGGCCAACAAATTTCCCACTGGGTATGTCTCGCGAACAACTGACATCTATATTTCATGGTAATCACTCTTCAAGAACATCAAAGGGATCTAAAGAGGGAGAGAATAACCAAACACAACCGTTTCATATAATTTTGGAAAACAGTTGGCAGCAAAACACCTATGATAAACCAACCGCACCCTGTGTGGTATAGTCCGAATCAACTTGCCGAATGCCTGGACAGAGGTCTGTGGGGCAAACGACTTAGACCGAACAAATTTTCACCAATGCTACCGTCACTGGCGCTTATGATGTGAATGCGGCAACAAGAAATCGATGAACCAGTAGGATTGAGTTGGATAATTCAATCGGTCAACAATTCAGATAACTTCACGCATTCCGGCTGAACCGGGTCAACACTTGAAGCATAGAGGTCACAACTACCTGGCTTGGTGACACTACAATTGTGATGAAGAAGATTTATGGTGATATCCCTTCACTAACAACGCCCAAACTCTTCATAATATCTTTCACACCCTTCTGCCAAGTCATACGCTGTCCACCTCGCGGTTTGCGCCATTCTGAAGGAGGCACGAAGAACAACACTCGTCTGGATAGACGGTGTTTCGGCATGCGTGGCACATGGCCGAGCACATCGCAGTTGATGGTGCTGGATGTACCTGGATGCTGCTGGATGAAGTACCTGCTGCACAACCAAATACCCGTTTTCTAATCGCCCCGTTACAAATTCTTTGATGCCATCCGACGCCAGCAACGCTTCTAAGGAATCGGTGGCAAAAAAACCTGAAAAGGCCTTCCATAATCTATCCGCGGAGGCCATGTTTCAAAACCATACAACGATACAGCTTTTACTGAGGCCTGGTACACACGACCCTTGAGATCCAGTGATATGCAAGATGGTGAGATGGCTCAGTGGTTAGAGCGCTAACTTACTGACCAGAAGGTCCGTGGTTCGAACCCGACCTTTGCCTCTCAACTTCCCCTGTCTAGGCTTGGGCAACCTTGCAGTATTCCAGCCCTTGTGCTTCCTTCTGGTGGCATGACAGTTAGGCACCGAAAGGGTGCTACAGCTGAACGATGTCTTTTTGACACCATAAGTGATTAAAATTAGCAAATGTGATTCTGGCCTTTCAGATTCGTGCATTGGTTTCATCAGACACTTCCGTCAGAGTTAATACAAGTACAGAGGCATGTAAAATTCTCCACAACCTCCAATGATTCTCCCTGAATTGTAAGGGGTATGTTCCATTCAGTTCTGGTTCAGTTCTGTTAGGCGGAATTCCACACGGATCCCGCTTTACCGCTCGAAGTCAGGTGCTGTTACGGCCAAAAAGCTTATCCCGCGCAAGACTGGCCAAAAGTTCGGGATGTTTGCCGGTCCGGCATCAAGCCGAGACCTGATTGGTCGAAAGTCTGGACCCATCAGCCAATCATGACCCAGTATTGGCCGGATATCGGTTGCCAATGGCGCATCCAGAAGTTGTTGCCGCTTACACTATACACATGAAGCGCTGTATAAGTGTTCTCGACTCGGTTTGGGGCATTACTATACCTTGTGCACCTTTGGTCGTTGTTTTGACGTGAACACTGGCTTGGGCGCCTCATACCGAGAACTAAGCTGAGGAAAATACCGTTACTACAAGTTCTGAAGCAGGACTTTGCACTTCGAAGGTGCTAGGCGGATGCCGAAATATGGTATCATGATAGTCAGTTTATTGAACAGAGATTGTGCTGCGCCTCCGTCTCCAAAGATGGGGTGATGTCGTCTGCGCACTCCAGATCGACAAAGTTCTCACCAGCAACAACTTGGAAATCGGGGTTTTGAAGATCTTCCAGCGTTCGCCTCAATATTTCATCAATGACTAAGTGGAATAAGAATGGAGAGTGTAGATCCTTGTCAGACACCACCTTTGATGGAAAAGCTTTTGAAGAGGTCACCATACACTCCCGCAGGCCCAGGAGTATGCGATTATAGGAACCGAATTAAGTTCACAAACTTCTGGGCCATACCCTTTTGAGCAAGTGTGGTTAACAGCATTGACCGATCGACACAATCGAACGCACCCTTGAAATCAAGGGACACCAGGATTGTGGATCGTCTGCACATGTGGCATTGCTCTAACACCTGACGGAGTGTGAAGACATGGTTGATGCAGCCTCTACCCGGTCGAAACCCCGCTTGATGCTCACGAGTCGAGGATTCGCGTCATCATCATCATTATCAGCTGTAAGAACCGCGTGCTTGTCGTACAGTGGTTGTATCTGCCACAGTTTCGTCAACCGATGATTTGGAGAGGTGGGGTAGGTAGCTGCGCATTGGAGGCCGGAGTTGATAAACTGGTGCGTAAATACAGCTTTGTCAGTGGACTTTTAAGTGGGGGATTGGGAAGGGAGCTATGCATTGAAGCCAATAACTTGGATGCATGGGCACCACTAAGGGCATGATCGGGCCATTTCTGACCATGTCTCTAACCATTGATGTGTTTCGTCTCGGGGTCCCCATCCAGGGAGACGGCAATGACCAGCGCAGCTGAGTTTGTTGGTAATGGTTTTCACATTTCGCCACCACGTCATTGTTTGAACCCCCTGACTCGTTTCCACGCTTCGTGTAGTTGTGCCAAAAGAACCCTTCGAGGAAATCGGTCGACTGGCATACGAAGCACGTGATCAAGCCAGCGCAACCTATGCAATGTAATCAGTTCATCTATCGAGGGTGAGTAATTTCTTCCCAATGCCATTCGACGTATTTCAGCATTGCTGATCCGGTGTTTCCATCAGACTGGAGAAATGCCCCACAGATATCGATTGTCGAACACTGAAAGACTTTTGACGACCTCGGTGCGCAAAGGCCAGGTTTCTGATCCGTATAATAATTTGGAGCGCACCACAGCATTGTAAACTCGACCGTTGACGGTTAAGCTGACGTCCGCCTACACCACAGGTGACGCAGATTCACAAAAGCTGCTCTGGCCTTCCCAATCCGGATGGAAATATCATCTTTCGCAAGACCACTGGGACTGACACAACTGCCCAGGTAGACAAACTTGTCTACTACCTCAATCGGCTCATCCACAAGCATGAGGCTAGGTTTCGAGCCCACCCAGTCTTGCAGTAGCACTTAAAACTTTGCAGGGGTGAAGCACATGCCCAACCATGAGGCAGAATTATTTAGATTATTTGACATTGTTTGTATCACCACGGCGTTAAATCCGTTAAATCTTGTGTGTACTCAATATCTGGGAGCGGACGCCCCGGGAGCACCTCGATCCCACAGTCATTAGAGGCTGACAGTGAGTCTTCCATAATCGTATAAATGACAAGGTGAAGAGAAAATATGAAAGAGGACAGCCCTGTCTGACACCACTCGATGTGGTGAGCTCAGGCGAGAGCTTCCCGTAGACCTTCACACGTCCGCGGGAATAGGCGTACAGCGCCTTAAGGAGAGTCAAGAAGTTATGGGGGACACGTCTGCTCTACAGACACTGCCATAGGGCTTGACGGTCCACAGAGTCAAAGGCAGATTTGAAGTCAAGGAACGCAACCATTGTTGGTTGCTGGAAGCAGTGTCACTGCTCCAGAATCTGTCGGAGGGTGAAGAGTTGATCGATGCATCCTCTGGCAGGACGGAACCCAGCATAGTTTTCACGGATCTGTCTCCCCACGTGCTCAGTCAACTTTTGAAGGATAAAACCAGAGAGCACCTTCGATTCCACAGCTACCAGGCTGATGCCACGGTGGTTTTCACACAGCGTCCGCGTGCCCTTTTTAAAGAAAGGAATAACTGTCGATATGTCCCATTCTGCAGGCACTTTTTCTTCACTCCATATCGCACCAATAAGCGTCGTCAGATAGGCCACCAGGGATTCTCCACCTTCTTTGAAGACAGCTGGATACAGACCAGCTGGTCCTACTGCTTCCTCACATTTCAGAACGGATATCTCGTACTTTTTCATCTTCCGACAGGCGATTAAGGTTTGCATTCTATTCGCCCACATGCACTTTCTCCACAGGCTGTTGCTGTTTTTCAAACGTCTCATCGTTCATTGCTAAATCACTTTTTTCGTTTCAGCTCTCAGTTTTAGATGAATAAAGCCTAGCTTCCGGGCCCTCAGTCTTTTCCATTGTTATTCTGATTATCGCTGCACTCCATCCCTCGTTGAACACAATAATTTATACATCCAAAAATTTTCCTCGAACAATGGATCGATTCCTACGTCCTGAAGGATTCGACACCGATCCCAATACTCAAGACGCGGCAGATACCTGGGAGCATTGGTTTTGTACTTTCACGAACTTCCTAGAGTCAATTGGTTCTCATTCACCTGATGAACTGAAAACCTTGTTCAATTACGTTGCTCCTAGTGTTTACCGATTCATCAACGACCGCAAAGACTATGAATAAGCTATCGTAACCCTACCGAAAAATGAAATTTTTGCCCGGCATCTTTTGAACACTTGTAAGCAGGACGGAGCTCAGAACCTTGATCAGTTTGTGCAAAAGCTTCACAGTTTGTTGCCAGATTGCCGCTTTACGGCTGTCAGTGCAGAACAACATAGCAATGAAGCGTTACGAGACGAATTTATTAGTGGATTGCTGGAACATAAATAGCTGGATTTTAAGACTACCTACGACCATGCAAAATCCCTCGAACTAGCGCAAAAACAGTCGCTGTCGTTTTTGCCGTTTTGTGCTACCGTATTGAACGACCCGCCAAAGTCCCCACGTTCTCAAGCATCATTGCATGAACAGACGACTGCTGCTAGCATGGGGTCATCATGTTTCTTTTGTGGCTATGCTCGTCACCCGCGTTATAAATGCCCCGCTAAAGATGGGACCTGCAAAAACTGTGGAAAGAAAGGGCATTTTCAAAAGGTATGCAGCTCTACTACTGGTCCGAGGAACACCTCATGTTTCAAGTGCGTCACTGCAGCGGCTCCCGAGTGTCTCAAAGAAGCAGTCACCGACATGAAATCCAATGGCGCCCCACTTCGAGCTCTTGTTGATACTAGTAGTTCAGAAAATTTCATTTCCAAAAATGTAGTCCGTCGTAACAAGTGGGTTGTACTACTACCGTCATCTGAGATCATTTTGGTATCCATCCAGCACAAAATCTTTACTCTTGGACATTGCTTTTTAACATTGCAACATAAACAAAACAAGTACCCCTCTTTCAAGTTTTCAGTATTACGTGACCCCCTTGCGGACATTCTACTAAGATATGGTTTTCTTATGCTTCACAAGTCTCTGAAAATCTCACTCAACGGTGATAAACCTTCTTTCTCGCTTCTAATCGCTGCCAAAATTGAGCCTCTCCTTGTCTGAGCATCTTGATCCAAGGTGTAAGCCCATTGCCATAAAGTCCAGACAACATTCTGAAGACGACCGGGCCTTCATTGCTTCTTAAGTAAAGCGTTTACTCGACCAACAAATCATTGAACCCTCAAAGTCCCCATAGAGAGCGCAAGTGCTCGTCACGACAAATGAGCGACAAAAGAAACGAATGGTGGTTGACTATACTCAAACCATAAACCGATTTAAAAAAACTGGACGCTTATCCGCTCCCCAGACTTGAAGATATGAGTAGTAAAATAGCTCAATATCGTATTTTCAGCACACCTGATGTTGAAAGTGCGTATTATCAAATACCCATTAAGGAAATTGACAAAATCTACACGGCTTTTGAGGCTTGCAACAATCTTTATCAGTTCCGTCGAATACCTTTCGGAGTAACGAATGGAGTAGCGTGTTTTCAAAGGGTAATGGATGACACAATACGCGCTGAAAAACTTAGCGAGACATATGCGTATGTGGATGTCAGCATTTGTGGAAACAATCAAGAAGAACACGATCGACACCTCCAGCATTTTCTCGCTGTAGCACAAAAGTACGGCCTTCAGTTAAATCACGATAAAAGCACAATTTCCACCACTAAACTCAGACTCCTTGGCCATGAAATTACCGAAGGTATCATCAAACCAGACCCTGAAAGCTTCAAGGTCTTGCAAGAACTGCCCGCTCCGAAGGACATGAAGTCTCAACAACGAGTAGTTGACTTGTTCGCGTGCTATTCTCGTTGGATAAGCCGTTTCTCTGATAAAATCTGCCCAATCACTCATAATACAACCTTTCCTGCCCCTGAATCTGTTATGAAGGCATTTGAAAGTCTCAAAAAAGAGTTGGTGGATGCAGCCGTGGTCACTATCGATCTCAGAACACCTTTGGTACTCGAAACTGATGCATCTGATGCTGCGATTTCCGCTACACTCAATCAAGATGGCAGACCGGTCGTATTATTCTCACGTACACTGTCTGTCAGTGAAAAACATCATTCTGCTATTGAGAAAGAAGCGTGCGCAATTGTCGAAGCAGTGTGCAAATGGAGGCATCACCTACTCGGGACCCATTTCAAGATTGTAACTGATCAGCGGTCCGTTGCGTTCATTTATTCAATACAACAAAAAGGAAAAATAAAAAATGACAAAATCCAACGATGGCGGATGGAGTTGCCGCTTTTTCTTTTGAGATAACCTACAGACCAGGCATAGAAAACAAAACTGCTGACACGCTCTCTCGGAGTGTCTGTGCCAACACTTCATCTCAGCTGGATATAAAACGCCTACACGCAACTCTGTGTCTTCCTGGAGCAACACGCATGATGCATTTCGTTCGTGCCAAGAACCTCCTATTCTCCCTAGAGGACATCCGACTTGTCATTAAGCAGTGTCATGTGTGTGCGGAATTAAAACCACATTCCTTCAAGCCATCTAGTGGTACACTCATTAAAGCCACACAAACGGTTGAACGTTTAAGCATTGACTTCAAGGGACCACTGCCTTCGGCGACTCGAAACAAATATCTACTGACGGTCGTAGACGAGTAATCCCGCTTTCCGTTCGCCCATGCTTGTCCAGATATATGTTCGTCTACGGTGATATCATGCCTTGTGCCGCTCTTCGCTACATTTGGACTGCCCAGTTTCCTGCATTCGGATCGCGGCTCATCATTCGTTTCGGATGAGATCAAGCGATTTCTCCATGAAGAGGGCGTTGCCACCAGTCGGACTACCCCATATAACCCAAGAGGGAACAGTCAGGTGGAGCGATTAAATGGAACCTTGTGGAAAGCTATTACGCTTTCATTACGATCAAAGAGTCTCCAAATCAGTCATTGGGAAACCGTTTTACAAGACGCCCTCCATTCGATTCGTTCTTTGTTGTGCACCGCCACCAACGCCACTCCACACAATCGAAAATCCGCAGTCGGTACATCGTTGCTGCAGTGGTTGCTTTCGCCAGGACCAGTTCTGATGCGGCGAAATACACGACCTTCGAAGTATGACCCGTAGTCGTAGAGGCTGAGCTCCTGGAGTGTAACCCCGAGTACGTATATGTCAGACACCCTAACGGCATCACCTGGCGCCTTCCGTAGACTTTGGATGTGCTCCAGCATCCGAACAGCAGCAACCGCAGCCCAATACTGACTCATTTATAAAGCCGGAACTATCTGACTCTGCTGCGGAAACTGAAATGTCGAATTCCTCTGAACACCCGTTGGTTGTACAACAACAGCGGACACGACTGTATGTCTTGCGCAACAGAGAGGCCTGACATTATTCAATTATACGGCGGATTCCTGTGAACATATCTCTGCGGGGGGTGAATGTTGAATATTTATTCTGTTTTTCAAACGTCTCATCGTTCATTGCTAAATCACTTTTTTTCGTTTCAGCTCTCAGTGTCAAAGTTTTGGACGAATAAAGCCTAGCTTCCGGGCCCTCAGTCTTTTCCATTCTTATTCTGCTTAGCGTTGCACTCCATCCCTCGTCGAACACAACACAGCTAATCTGTTATTCGAAGCGTTCGGTCCATCTTTCCAGTAGACACTTTTGCGAGTGACTTAATGAGTCACCTTTTTCACTTATCGTTTCACCGACGATTGCTTTCCTAGGGCCAGTCGATCGTATCAGTTGACACAGGGCAAGGCTGTTTCCGGTAGCAAAAGCATTATCTATCTCCCGAGATTTCGATGCCCACAAGAACTCTTGGTCTTTCCTTAGGCTCCTCACTATTTGGCGTTTGAGGGATTTGCGTGCACGGTCGTACTCGTCGCCTGATGGTATTGAGGTACCGGCATCAATCAGGACTAACGATCTCGACGACATCCAGTGGTCTTGTGGTCGAATTGGCGAAGTCGAACAGACAACACTGAAAGCCGCTAGCATAGTTACTTTCACATTTTTCCATGCTTCATCCACGTGGTCGCTGTCAGTACAGTATTGGTTTACTGTGGAGAGTTGTTGGGCTAGCTCAGGTCGATACTGCTAAGCTACGGTAGTTCTTCGAAGATGGTGGATCGGCATGCTACTTGCTGACTTGCGAGGGCCTGAGGGAAAACGAACTGACAGACGTGCACGCACCATGACGTGATCGGAATCAAGTTGTGTGCTCCAGAAGGAACGGCAGTCTTGAGCTGTAGCTCTCCACCGGTGGCTGATGGCCACGTGATCCAAATGGGTCCACGATTGATTTGCAGTTGGTGGCCGCTAGGTTACGCGATGCAAACGTTTATGCTGAAAGTTCGTCCTGACAAGAAACAGTTCATGATCAGCACACAACTAAAGGAGTCGCTCTCCGTTGTCTGTGCGACGAACGTCAACTCCGAATCGACCGCCCAAATGCGATTCCAGGGAGCTCAGACGACCGAATTAGACATTCATATCACCCGGAAGGATCACAATGTGAGTGCTTCTTGCTTGGCGAATGACCCTGGATAACTCTCGATAGAAAGTATCCTCCTCAGCATCAGAACTGCAGTCCGTTGAGGCATAAGCCGACACTATAAACAGACACCGCTTCTTATGTCGAAGGGCATTGAGCTTGATTGAGCTGCATAACCGGACGGCGAAAAAGGACTATTCACTGGGATCCGATTGGGCAAAGCGCGTTCAGCTATGGGGATGAATGCAACTCCCACGCAATATATTCCACGAGTCATCGCTTCTGGATCACCGCACACACGGAGAGAGAATAGTGAACGAGCTAAGTTCGTCCTTGGGGCGGGATGGTTAAAGCGCGAATCTGCTGATCGGAAGGTCCGTGGTTCGAACCCGGCCTCTGCCTCTCGACTTCCCCTGTCTAGGCTCAGGCAACCCGGCAGTATCCCAGCCTTCGTGCTTCCTTCTGGTGGCATGGCGGCTAGGCACTGAAAGGGTGCTACAGCTGAACGTAAGTTCGTCCTTGGCGTTTTGAGGTGTATAACCACTCTTGGGTAAAATACAGCAATGCTTAAGCCCTTTACAACGTAGTAGCGTGTGTCTAACCGATCTCTACGAGACCTGTCCATCACCCCAGACTTTCAACAAAATGTGGCGATGTCAGGCCAGTGTCAACCACAACGTGGCCTATAGGCGTCAGTTGTCATACTAAACTACCAGTCAGTGTGTGGAATATCAATTACATCTATGAGATATGGTGTATCTGTGTAACTAGCGATTCGTTTAAATGTGACTGCGCGCGGCAAGCATAGATACCCGACAGTGTGGCCGGTTAGTGAATTTCTGATTATGAATACCTGAACAACCCAGTGAAATCAGTAAGAGTGCTCAGAGGTTCGGTCCGCCGGTGACCATCATTAGGCCAAATGTTACAAGAGATAAGCTAATCATTTTGCTAAGTTCCGATATCCGAATACCACCGGTTTTCAAACTGCCCATAAGCCAGGTAACCAAGTCAAGTCTCATGTTAAAACCAAATTGGTGTGCAAATGGGAGCAGTTGACGAATCCCGTCCAATTTGGGTTCAAGCATAACATAAGGCTGATGTCATCATCATCAACAGCAACCCCAGATAATAACACTAGTGCTTCACTGCCGTACAATGTCAATTTATTTCAATAAAGCTTTATAATAGAAAAAAAGAAATGGGACAGGGAAGGGGGCCTGTGACTGGCTAGCACAAACATCCGAGGTGCCTACACCCCAACTACTCAGTCATATAATCTGGACAGAAAATGACAGCATGAACGCCACTGACAACGGTTGGCCAACATACCGTTCAGCCACTTTAGCTTACAATCCTGGATGTATTCTTCGAGGGAAGTACCTTGTGCTCACAAAAAACCCGTCTCTTAATCGTTTCATTGCGAATTCGCTGGTTCCAGCCGATTCCATCAGTACTCCTAAGACACCGGATTGATTAGATTCTCTATCACGGAGATGTGAAGACAGGGGGTTTGGTGACCTAGTGTCCTCATCAATAACGAAATTAAACAAAATGGAGATGGACATCCATTTCGAATACCAGTGCTTGTGATAAAACGGAGATAACTCCTCATGCACCCTCACAGCCATAAGATAGCCCACGAGGGAGCTCAGTGGTTAGGGCGCGAACTTACTAACAGGAAGGTCCGTGGTTCAAACCCATACTCACCATCCCGACTGCTCCTGTTTAGGCTTGGGCTCGTAGTTCCTTCGTGTGGCACAACAGCTAGGCACCGGAAATGTGTTACAGCTGAACGATTATACCCACAAATATGTGAATACAAAAGCGCAAGATATTCACGAATTTCAAGGGCAAGCGTGTTGAAAGGAACTAATCGGCCGACAGAATCGAACACACTCTTGAAGACGGGGAATACCAAGATTGTAAGGTGCATATGCACAAACCACTACTCTAACGCCTGACAAAGTGTGAAGATGTGGTCCACACAGTCCCTTCCAAGCAGGAATCCTGCTTGCTATTCTCGGGTCCCCTATTCACGCCGACTTCGTAAAACAAGCGACGCAGAGAGTCTGGTTACAACGGGCGTCAAGCTAATTCCTGATTTCTACACATTGCGAGCACCCTTTTTGAAAACGGGCACCACTATCGACTGACCCCAACTAGTTGGGATGGTCTCTTTCCCCCAGATAGAGGTAAACAAGTTAGAAAAGCGCCAACTGAGGACTCCACCTCCGTCTCTGAACAGAGTGGCTGGGAGCTTGTCATGACCAGGAGCCCGGTGACACTTGAAAGACAAAAGACATTCGCTTATTTCCGAATCCGTCAGGGATTTCAAATTCACTGTCCAAGGCAGCGTGGCGGGTGGGAATCCGCCTGGGAGGCTGCAGGTTGAATTGGTCTTGAAATCCTTCAGCCCAGCGATTCAGACGCCATTTTCTACAGATAAGCGAGCCGCTGTTATCAGTGATTGTTTCGCCCAACTGAGTCTCCTTTGGGTCTGCTGCGCGTATCAGCTGGAACAGTTTACGCACAATCTGAGTTTTCTGCGTCCTCCATGCCTACAGCTTTCTGAAGCCACAAAGCTTCTAGATCCCCGCAGATGCTTTTTCACGTGGAGTCTGTCATGTCGTCTGGCAATATTGTGCTCTTGACCAGGACGTATATGCATCCAAACTTCCATCAGCTTTATAGTGTTGATCAAGATCCAGGGTTTAGGTTTAGTTGGTTAAAACATTCCATAACCTGAACGCCCAGAACCTTGCATGCTTGCAGACAATACATTCCAGTAACGGTCAACATCAACAGATATCTTGACCGAACGGGACTTCAGTACGCGGTCCTGGTAGACTTGATTCAAATCAGGGCCGAGGGCTTTTCAGTGGCTGCACGAGGTGCGCATTTTGCGCTCCCTGAAAAGCGCAACGAGGCAACAACCAGCAAGCGCGACCCACATCTACATGGAAGTTCCAGAACAAGCGACAGTCAGCAATTGACGCACGCCACCTATAGTTAATGGGGATGTGGTCTGTGTTGGAGGTTGGCTTGCATGCGGGGGAGGGGAAGCAACATATGAACTAGCGGCTCCTGTTGTTTAGGGAGTTAGTACTGCACAGAAACATTCTGTCAACATATAACTGCAGCAGGCGTTCACCGCCGTCTGTGCATGTCGATTCCAGTGTAGGACGGCCACGCCATCCGGCCTCAGCAGCACTAAGTCTACCTACTTACGCATTCATAACCGCGGCAACTACAACAATATCTGAGCTCCTAGCCCACCACAACCATGCGCTCAAAGCGTCGCACATCTGTCTTTGAACGTATCAGAGCTAATCTGTTGGGTGTAGGCAGATACGAAGAAAAGGCAGCTATTATCGGTGCGTATACGGGATACTCTCACGGACGTGGCAAACAAACCGCATAGAAGCGACGGGTACCCATCAAGTCAGAGACCCTTTAGCTCGGTAACATAGAACAATGTTAACCCCAGCAGAATCAGAGGCAGCGACCTCTGGATCATCAGAAGTGCAAAACCTCGGGGGCGAAGAGACAGATTGGGACGTGAGCTTAGCAACCGTACGTGGGTCCTGGATCCTCGATTAAAACAGAGAGCATACATCAATAGAAAACAAGTCCAGCGTACATGCGACAGCAGTCTGCTGTCCAGCTTGTCTCAGAATGCGAACGTTACAGGTTGCCAGGTAAACTGGGCGTCGAGGGTTGAAGGATGATTTCGAAGTGTCTGTGACCGTTGCGACAAACTCAACCGTACATATTCCAGCTAACGGCAGTGGGCGGCGAACGGATTTGTCAGTCCTTAAGAATGAGCCCACGGAGATGTCACTAAAAACGGAGGAGAAAAACGAATACTTAAGAGAGGAAAAAAGCATGCGTCAGCGGCAGTGTGTTTTCGCTTACCCGCCCTACTGTATGCAATAAGTAAGGTGACCCGGCTGATGGTACCACTGGACGGTCGATGTGAGCAATTCGTAGTTGTACGTAGACTGGGATATTACTAGAGCACGCAAACCTAGACATGATCAGCCTTACAACAACCATCGAAATAGAAGTGAAACCAAGATACTTTTGCACAGGCAACCGTTGGATGCTAACTCAATTCCAGCTAGGGGGGGACGCATAATGAGGCGTGACGACAGCGGACACAGAACAAGGGACAAAAGTAGCAAGGAGAAAACGTCTGCAATCGAGATCCTATTTGTACCGACACAAATCCCTATGGAGGCAGTAAACTGCCCACCACTCGCCCATCCAATCAAACGCAAACAACCATCTCAGTCAATGACACCGCATTAGAGCTAAAATACAGGGAACCTACTCACCCGTGGATGTCCCCAGGAAGTATTCACTTTCAGGCGCATGTACACTTTGCATTGTCTCCGAGGCCGACATTGAAGAGCAGAATTCCGTCAGCCGTTGCATTTCGGTTTTCAATAAACCAGGAACAAGCTTATACACAACACGTTGCAGCACAGTATCAGGTCGAAGTGCATGACCCGGTCTCGTCTCCTGTATCAAGCTTTGACAGAGAGGACACACTTTGTGCTCAGTGAGGTACTTAACGATGCAACTACGACAAAATACGTGGACACATTCTGTCAATACGGTCGCATCAATGAGATACCCTCCACAGAGTCCACAGATAAGATGTCCATTCAATGTTGACAGCTTCACATTTGCTCCAGTGAAGCTCATAGAAGATAGTTGATATAGAAGATCCCCGAGAGACAAGTTCGCCTCCTTAACGCATGGAGAGTGCGACTTACATCAATAAACCCGACGACGCCATGCGCCCGCCCACAGCCAAGGGCAGCGTGCGAACGCACACATCGCTTCACACTTCAAGGTCAGCGATCTGGTAAGTGCAGTTCATTAGGTGCCTACGTGAAAAATTGCGGAGCAACAAGTTGACGGATTGGTACACTAGACTGAAGAAAGCGTTCCATCTTCTGGGAGATGTTTTTTCTTGCTGGAAGGAGGTATCGATTCACCTGAAAGGCATATCTGGAGATCTTACCTGCGATTTGTTGACTGGTAAACCGGTTTACCGCGCGCCAAATGCATTGCAAACATGAAAAGTTGGCTTTAAGTATCTACAAGGGGTTCGATGTGTTTGCAAACGAGTAAGATCTCAGCGATTCGTAGACTCAGATCAGCGATTGCTCATCTTGGTCACGGATTCACGGGTTCACTGATTGATACACAGTATCGGGGCTTTCGACCATGCTTCCGGGATGAGTTTGCTCTTGTCGCTCGGCGACTTTTGTTAACCTGAAAGGCACAAGCGAAAAAAGGGCGTAGCACTGCTCCCTAAGTTTTCAGCGCAGGGAAGTAGGCTTGCCAGCGCGAGGATTCACATAAAAAGTGTCCAAATGTGCTTTGAGCTGGGCACCAGATGCAGCGTGAACAACCGTTGGAGGAAGGTTGTTCCACGCACCAGCTACCCGAAATGAGAAGAATTGTTGCCTAATAAAGAAGCACACTGTGAGCTTGAAAATCTTCTTACTATTGCCGCTCCATGTGTTAGTTGGGTCAACGGTGAAAAACCCGTTGGCCGAACCTTGTTCAAACAGGGCTTAAGTAAGCATTAGGTCTCTTCGAAGGCGACGATAATCAAGGGGAAAGAGGTCATTCATCGTGGCACGCATCTAGTAATCCGCGGATTTGAGGCTGGCAACCATTTTCGTAGCAGCCCGTTGGACATGCTAAATGAGGGCTACGCTTCTCTTGCGTCCTGAGTGGACAACTTGGTTTGAATTTTCAGGAGGTGGCCCTACATAGGCCCCATAGAGTATCTGGAAGTCCGTGTGAGTTATACGGAGGAATATGCTTCGAATCATCCGTAGAACGGAGGATGCCTTTTGAGGCGATTTTGCATGATGCACTGAGAAGTATGTGCTTGAAGGGAGCCATATAAGTAAATTATTTTGGTACCTATCATTGTAATGTTTTCTGGTCCACTCTCATTGTGCATGACAAAGGCATTCGGTGAGTCTCCTGCGAATGATATATGGACGCACTTTTCGTCATTCAGGGGAAGGCGCCACTCCCACGCGCACTGCTTTACGGAGTCTATATCCAAGTGGAGGGCGCTGCCATTGGAACTCCAGAATTAAAGGCCGTCCGCAAAAATTTGACATGGACTTGAAAGAATGTCTGAAGGATCATTGACGTGGATCAGAAACAGCAGTGGTTTCAAAACAGAGCCTTGAAAAACTCCATTGAAAGCCGGCAGCTGAGAAGAGTAGGTCGAGCCTAATTTCACTCGGAATGTTGCGTCTGTTAGAAACGCCTTAATCCATTGTAGAATTTCCCTTTGAATTCCGTAGGACTCGAGCCTCCAAAGCAGCGAGGCGTATGGGACTCGATTGAATGCCCTTGATAAGTCCAAATATATGGCATGGGATATGAGTCCTTAGTCCTTAGCTTGTGTTAAGCTGCTTATAAATACAAGCATATTCGTCACACAAGAATGGTTTGGGGGGAATCCGTGTTGCACTGGGAATAGCAAGTTGCTGGTTGGTAATTGATCAGGTGGCTGTTGGTATGTTCGCCGATCTTGGCAATTGATTTACAAACGTTTCGTCACCCAACAGCGCACTGAAGATGTCTCCTCGAATGGTGACGAAACGTTTGCAACTCAATTGCCAGGCTCGGGAAACAGATCAACAGCCACCTGATCAATTACCAACTAATGCACCCGGGCTACCATTATTGCAACAAGTTACCAAGTTGCTGGTGTTGTGGTGAGTTGAGATGGCCCGTTTCGGAATGCTTGCCATCATCTTGCACGGTACGCTAGTGGAGCTAATAGGCCTGTAGCTGCCTGGCGATAGTCGGTCACCAGTTTTGTGAACCAGCGTGTCAATCGTTTCCTTTTAAGAACGACTGAAGAAATGCCAGGTGAAAATATTTTGCCACTGTGTGGCGCTTCATTCAGGGTCCTTGGATGGACCTCGTCTGGCATCAGCGCCTTGAAGGAATTTGTCTTGTGCAACAGCTGACGAACGTCTTTCTCCGTGGAGACAAGCAGGTCGGCGAAAAGACCGGATGCGATGAGGTCACTTGGGCAGAATACAGGCCCCATAGTGTTCTCTGTAGACCCCATATGCCACTATTGGGTTACTCGTGGATTCCCCGTTTCTGTCCCTGAAGGAGAAAGAGTTTGGTTTATTTCTTCGGCGATGTCTCATGTACTTAAAATGGCGCATTTTCGCTTTTCCGGGCGAGGTCTAGGACTTTGGCTTGCTTTTGCATGTTCCACTGGAGGATTTCCGATTTACAGCGGATCCACATTTTGTGAAATGCCAGGTCATCTTCTGCCTTGGGGGTTAATCTTTTGATAGAATAGTTGGTACTTCTCTTTCACGAGTTGCTGAATCCTCTTGGATAGCTTTCGGTCCATCCGACTGCGCGCTGGTCCTTTTGGGACGAACATCGCGTCAGCCTCGTGAAGTTTCAGGACAGTGGTCCTGCATAACTACTCCACTGAAGCTGGTCCCAGTTTAAATTGGTCGAGGAAGCTACGCATTTCTGAGAAGTCTGCACGGCAGAAGTTTCGAATTCACGTTTGAAGATCCGGATCTCTGGTCCAGTAGCAGATGAAAATCAACGGTCAGGACACAGTGATCACTATGCCCCAATGCGGTTTTAATTAACACTTGATCAACGAAGTGTCTTTCGTTGGTGATAACCAAATCCAGCAGATATGGTAGTTGGCCTGCGCGGTACCCCGTGGATATGAGGAGATGTTGAGCCTTAGCAATGGCAGACTACGACGAGGAGAGGAAAACCGGTCCCACGCAGCGGGATTTGAATCCGCAGTGAATCACAAGAAGGTGCGGGAGTGGTGTCGGAGAGGGCCATTGTGATGGGCGTGACTGCAAGTAAGTATAAGGCAACTCAACCAGTCATTCCGCTTTTCGAGTCTGCGCAAAAAATGGAGTAGCCGTCTACCGAGATCTCCGCGTTAGATACATCCGTTGTGAGCCATGATTTTGTAAGCGCTTTTATGGACGATTTTTCAAGACAAGCTGACTGTTTAAAATCGCGAAGTCTGTTGAAAAGACTGAGACAGCTTGTGGACAAGCATCTCAACACCAAATCTGCTGCATCCCAGGGTGGGGAGCCGAGAGGTGTGCTACCAGAAACGTCAGCAGTTTTATTGGCTGTTGACCGGGTTTGCGTCCAATTCCCACAAAGGGGCCTCTGCGGCCTACTTCTCTGCGTCCTGCCTTGATGATTATCAGAACCACTTCTCGTCTGCAGGGCGTTTTGCCTGGTGAGGGTCCGATTTGTGCGGGCTTTTTCCCTTTGGGGGACGTAGCTTTTCAACTCGTGTTTTGAAATGTTTATGTCCGCTACTTGTAGCTCGTACAGTACCACCTTTTGGACGGCCGGACTTGTTTTCGTTCAAGGATTTTGGGTGAACATGCGTCCGTTCTGTTTCTGGGGTTTTTGGCGCGGTTTGACCTGAAAGGTGGCTCTCTGTGGCCCTGTCGGGTCGCTTGCACATTGGATGGCAGCAACGAGGAGTATTCGTTTTGGCAGCGCTTTCAAGATGTCAAGGATTTTAGTTGTATATCTGGGGCAGTAAAGAGAGGAACGGAGATCTGACGACTGTGACAGTAGGCCTTAAACAAACCAGGGATGCCTAAGCGTTCGGATGATTTTAAACAGGTGTGAATCAAAGAAATAGGTCTCGGTGTGATAAAATGCGGAAATGTACATGGCATTAAAACATATTTTTGATGAGACCTATCGTTGTAAGTTCGGTGCCTCGCATGTAGGAGTATTACGAAAAGACAAGCGACTTGAAAGACGGGACCGGATGCATTGTGGGTGGTGGGATATGAAGAAGGTTTACTGGGCAGTTTTTCGGGAACTCCTTTGGAAACAATGTTTTCCTTAGGGCAGCCGTTGTATCCGGGTCTGAAACGTTTGGAGCTGCGACTTCCTAGGTTGTTATTGTGGATACTCAGCATAAAGTGGTTCTTAATATCAGGAGGATGGAGAGCGCAAAGTAAGTTAGCAGAGGTTCGGAACAACGCCGGACCCATGGAGAAGGGAAGTTAGACACAGGTGCACAATCAAGAAGATCGGCTGAAAATGAGGTGAGAAAGTCACCTTGTCAATTTTTTCACTAAGCTGCCAGGCTCCGCGGGCAGATCAGCGGCTACTTGATCTGGGGTCAATCAACGTAGAAGCCTACTCAGACAGTGCCCCATAAGTACTGTGTGTTTCAGCCGAAGTACCGAGGGCTTGTACAGGTTTTTCTTTGAAACGTGGGAGAATCCTGATTTTAGAGCGTGTTTTGATGTCGACACCTGGCTTGGGTCAGGAGAGTTCGATGTTTAGTTTTGGAAGGCAAGAAGGTGCTCGGAAGAAACTTTGCCAAGCCGGACGGGGAAGTTCAAGCAGGGTTTGCAACCATTTCCAGTACTTTGCACGGGATTCACGTGAGGCCGATGGGGCTTTCATTATTTGATTCATGTCGATTTCCAGCTTCGTGAATAGGGTGGACCAATTTTCTTTCCCGGGTGAAGGGGGAGGCGCCAGTAAATTATGGGGAAGACGGCAATAGTTGGTGCAAGGGAGAGGCGCGTCTGGGCATTCTCTGGGGAATTTTTCATGCCTGCGGCCTGGATCAGGGGTACCGCCCAGGCCGCGGATATTAGGATTCTGATAACTTCTCTTACAACAACTGTGATGACTTTGAAGTACTCCGGTGACCGGGACGCATATTTTGGGGGGTGTCGGTGTCAACACCGGGGAATTCGCGCGGCTGTGCATATCTTGGCAATGATTTGGGGAGCGTCTTGCAGTGTGCAGGACAGTGGGGAAGACTTGGTGTACATTAAGGGCTAGAGATGTCTGAAAAGCCCTTTTAGAAATGCACGTGCACTGCACTTCGTTTTATCTACTGCCACTTTTCACGAGGGCACTGCTCCAGCGGAGCATGAGGTAGGCGCCAAAGTCCCTGTACCAGCAGGTCTTCAGTTGACGTGCTCACATATTCAGCAATCTGTGGATGTATTCGCGGATTCACGGTTTGATGCACAGGATCGAGGCTTTTGTCCAAGTTTCCCGGGTGGGGGTTGTTTTTGTCGTTCTGCGGCTGTCGTACATCTGAAAGGCACAAGCGAAAAAAGGGTGTAGCACTGCTCTTTAAGTTCTCAGCGTAGGGCAGTAATTTGCCAGCACGAGGACTCACATAGGAAGGTGTCTAGTAGTCATTTGAAATGGGTTCTAGAAGGAGCGTGGACAACTGTCGGAGGAAGGTCATTCCACGCAGCTACTACACGAAATGAGAAAAAATTTTGCCTGATAAAAGTGTGCGCTCTGAGCTCAAAAATCTTCTCATAATGTCCCCGCCCCGTGTTTGCTGAGACAACAGTGAAAAGCCTGTTGCCTAAACCTTGTTGAACAGGGCGTAAATAAGAATTAGAATTAGAATTAGCGGCTATACTCAAGGCGAAAGAAGTTAAGCGCCGCAAGCTTGAAGAGAGCCAGAAGCCCAAATACTTTTTGGCATCCATCTGCGTGATGTCTTCCGGTACACTCTCACCATGCACGGCATACGCGTTCGCTGAGTCTCCTCCAAATGACATATGGGCGCACTTCTCGTCATTCGGAGGAAGGTGCCAGTCCAACGACCACTGTTTTGCAGCGTCTACATCCATTTGAAGGGCACTGGCATTGGTACTCCAGGATTTCAAGTCGTCCGCAAAAAGCAGACATGGACTTGAAAGAACGTCTGGAAGGTCGTTGACGTATATCAGAAACAGCAGTGGTCCCAGAACGGAGCCTTGGCAAACTCCAATGTAGACCGGCGCTGGAGGAGAGTAGGTCGAGCCTACTTTCACTCGGAATTTTCTGTCTGATAGGAACGCCTTGATCCAGAGTAGGATCTTCCCTTGAACCCCGTAAGACTCGAGTTTGTGGAGCAGCGGGACGTGTGGGACTCGATCGAATGCTTTTGAGAAGTCGAAAAATATGGCATCTGATATAAGTCCCTCGTCATTGGCTTCGGTTGAGCCGTCCATGAATACGAGCATGTTCGTCATGCAAGAATGGTTTGGGAGAAATCCGTGTTGAACTGAAGATATCGAGTTGTCGGAGGTAAGGTGGTTTAGGATGGCTCGTTTCGGAGCGCGTTTCATCACGTTGCACGGCACGCTAGTGAGGCTTATAGGCCTGTAGCTGCCAGGCGATAGTTGGTCACCAGTTTTGTAGATTGGTGTGACAAT